>APFE030888890.1:298661-326184 GCA_000404065.3 Pinus taeda | reverse complement strand
GGAATGTCTATGGAGACTTTCCCAGTGAAATGCAAAATCAGTTTAAAATGGTAAGAATAGACCTTATTGTACCTTCCTTCACAAGTCAAATATTTCTGTATGTAGGTGAGAAGAAGAGCATAATGTTCCTTGACATAATTTCTGGGCACTGCTTTTGTTAAGTCTTCATTTACATATGCCTCCTTTAAAAAATCCTTACAAGGATTCATATCAAATTTAAAATTTTTAAACCATTCTTCCCGTCCTCTTGGGATCTCTGTTACAGCAGCTATTACTTCTGGAGAAACCTGTACTTCTAGCATGGCTATCTTTGAATTTAAACCAGTGAAGTTTAGTGCAAATTCCTTAGTTACCTGTGCATGTCCCCCTTGTAGCTTTTTGCAGAAGTTCCAGCACCCGGCATCTTTGAACGCTTTCTTCATGCCTTCATCCCTCAACGGTATGTCCAGGCCTTCAGGTTCATTCCTCTGACATTTACCGGATCTGTGCTCTTTTCTCTCCATTTTTCCTTTGAGATCTTCACATCCAAATTCTAACAGCTCCGGTCGGGATGGTGATTCAGCTCTTTTTTTTTTTTTATTCAGCCTCGCTTGTAAACAGGCTCGCTTGAAATCAACCTCGCTTGAAATTCAAATTGAAATGCTTCAATGCATAATCAGGCAGACTGGTCACTCATGCAGCACTTACGACCATCATTAAGGTGTATGCACGGTAAAATCTCTCGGGAATGATATCTCGGTGCATATCAACAGTCTATTGGTGGAGTAGTGGCAAATGAACATTCAAACATGATACAAGAGGTACGCAGACTGACATGAGTAGACAAGAATGATGACTCACCTACGGACTTGACATTTCGGGAAAGATTCGCTGCGAAATGCACGAATCCATGATTTCACAGCGCTGTTAGTTATATTTTTTAATGATGCGCTGTGAAACTGCCTAATCATGACGCGCTGCGAAAATGCTAGACCATGATTGCACTGCGAAATGGGCAAATGAGATTACGCTGCGAAATCGCTAAAAGACACGGTGACTCGGATAAGACAAGACATGACTATGGAATAATGATGAGTGGAGGAAAACCAATAGGAGCGGAGTATGATTTAAGCTAAAAACATTTAAAACTCCAAATCCTAAGTGAGAAAAATTAAAATGAAACCAACTTTAACATAGACCTTTGTCATCAAACTTGGGCATGCAATTATATGCATCAAACTTTTAGTTCTAAGTGATAACAGACATTACGCTTCATGGACTTTCCCCCCTATCCCATCAACAATTTGTTGATGATACGATTCTCTTTGGTCATCCTTCATCTTTTGAAGCAAAAACCTTTAAAGCTTTGCTTGAGCTGTTTTCTGAAGCCTCTGGTACCTCAATTAATGCATCCAAATCCCAGCTCTTCTTCTTCAACACCCCTGTCTCCACTCAAAGAAATGTCGCTCGCATCCTTGGATTCTCTATTGCTGCGCTTCCTTCCAAATACTTGGGCGCCCCCCTAATGGTATATGCTCTCAAGCATGCGTCTTGGCGTACGCTTCTGGACAAATTGGAAGCCAGACTTTCCTCCTGGACCTACAGATTGCTCAATATAGCCAGTCGACTCATTATGATCAAATTCGTTCTACAAGCCATGCCTCTTTATCTCTTTTCCATACTAGCAGCTCCCAAATGGGTCCTCAAAGCAATTCGTAACCTACAGAGGAATTTTCTGTGGGGTTCAACAGGACTCAACAGGAAATGGGCCCTAGTTAAATGGACAGAAGTATGCCAACTGAAATCCAATGGTGGACTAGGCCTTCGGGATCCCATTCACAACAACCATACCATGGGAGAAAAAGTTTGGTGGAATTGGCTGGTAAAACCTCACATTCCTTGGGCAAAGCTCTGGCAAGCCAAATATGCGCCTGGCAGTCAATGGGATGAACTAATTAAAATCAGTCCAAGTATCTCAGGCTCCATGATCTGGAACGCAGCTAAAATTCATAGTGCCTTCATCCAGGAGTACAGCTTTTGGGAAGTTCACTCGAGGAATTCAACACGTTTTTGGGAGGACTCCTGGCAGGAGCTCCCAAAACATGCCTCAATCTTCCATAAACCCCTCTGGCAGACTCATATGCAGCGCACCAATCTTGTTAATGTTTCTCAGTTCTGGCAGCAGCAAGAGACTCAAGATTACCAACAGTGGAAGCCCGCAAGCTCTTGGCAGGCGGATTGGCAACGAGAGACCTTCGCAGACATTGAACAAGAGCTAAGTCACAGGAAAATCAAGCAGTCAAACAAGCAGGACAAACTGAGGTGGGGAAATTCAACAAAAGGGATCTTCACTACCAAAGAAGCTTATATTTTGCGTTATGCGCAAAGCCATATCGACAAAGATCAACTATGGAATAACATCTGGCAGTCCATACTATGGCCCAAGGTTTCTACTTTCCTATGGCTCTTAAGCAAAAAGCGCATCCTCACCTGGGATAATTTGCAAAGAAGGGGCTTTATTGGACCCTCAAGATGCCCAAACTGCTCTCTCCAATCGGAAACCATTCTACATCTAATGGAGACATGCCCCCTTGTGGCTCAGCTTTGGGAACAAATTGACCGATGTAATCAGAGAATAGGAAACCGTCAGGGGGACATAGCAAATTCGCTGAGAACCTGGCCCAAGCTTCCGTATCAAAGCCCCCTTCTGAATTCTTTATGGAATCTCATTCCAGGGTTTCTTTACTGGACCCTATGGAAGGAAAGGAATAATAGAGTCTTCAACAATAGGAATCGTCCTTATGAAATCCTCTGGCTTCTCCTTAAGCAAAACATTCAAGAAACCTTGGCGCTTCGGTCATGGCAAGAAACCGATTGGCCATCCTCCCCTCAAGAGCAGCTCATCTGGAAATCATGGGATCTTCAGCTATCCTGCGCCCCCTCTGATCCCTCCCAATCATCTCTCAAGTTCGCCTCACCTGTGCATTGGTCCCCCCCTGCCACATCCTCTTTCAAATTGAACTTTGATGGTGCAGCTAAAGGGAACCCAGGACCTGCCGGATACGGAGGAGTAATTAGAAATGACAGAGGTATAGTCCAGCACATTTTCTTTGGCTCGATAGGCAAAGATACTAATAATGTAGCGGAACTGGAAGGCCTATGGAAAGGAATATGTGTCGCCGCTCAACACGGGTACTATCCGCTAGAAGCAGAGGGAGACTCTCTGATCCTCATCAATGCAGCAATTCGAATACAAGCAGGAACATCAGCTGCCAAAATTGCCTCCAGTTGGAGATTTCTTAGCAGGCTCGAAACATTGGAGGAAAGGCTCAGGAGTCCCAACAGTATCATTTTTCAACATGTAAAGCGATCGGCCAACAAGGTAGCAGATCGACTGGCCAACCAAGGAGTTGACCTGAATCGCCCTCCCTACTCAGGCACTCTCAATGACTTAGAGGACATTCAACTTCAATAGGATTGCCTCTCTTTGGCAACCCAGGACATTCAATCCCCGGCTGCGGGTGATTAAATGGTGATTTAATGCGGAGGCGGCCTCATTACTGGGCAAGTAGCCGCCCAAATCCGCCAGATGTCGAGGAAATCCTCGAGCCTGCTTCCTTCGTCCGGCCATTATCAATGCTGCCCTTAATTCGCGTGGGCAACTTGTTGTTTGCGGCTCTATATCAGTCATTCACCTCGCCCACCGGTGCACTGTGTGCAGTTGGATTGCGTTGGGATGTTAAGCGTATGGAATGTCATTCCTTGGGTCTTTAAGAGCCAGCCTCCGCTAGGTAGGTAGCCTCTGTGGTATGTGCATTGTTTTCTCTGGTCGTGGATGATTTGCTCATGTGTGTCCAAGCTGACGATTGAGTCGTGGTTGCGATTGCTAAGGTTCAAACCTCGGCCCTCTGCTCAGAAGGCCTTGGTCTTTACCTTGGGGTGCCCGGGCTCTCTCGTCTACCCGCTTCAGTTTGCTCTGGTCTATGTTTGCATTACGCCCTTCGGTGCTCTGGGAGATTCTCTGCTTCAGTTCACGGTGGTAAGTTTCATCCCGTTCATTTGCATTTTCTCAAAGGTTTAGTTACCACCTTGTAAGCTTCTGTGCATTAATCCACCCCTGGACAAGGTCAATTGGTCCTCAGCGCTCTGTAGCGAGGGGAAAACTAGTTTTCTGGGTAGCACTGTGTGCAGTTTTGCTTCAGGATGCCACGTGAACGGCAACGCCTCATCAGTCGACGGGGTGGGTCCAGGGGAGGCACAAGAGGAAGAGCTTCCCCTTAGCGATCCTCATCATCATTTGACTCCCCCTCTGAAGAAATCAGCTCCCATGGAGCTAGGCGGGGCCGCGGCAGAGGAAGAGGGCGGGGACGGGTAGCTGCGTGCTTGCATAGTTCTCACCCCTCTACCCGCTTCCGGTTCCCATGCTCTTTGGACAATGCCACTTACTATGTATCAGTGCGGATTGAGAAATGTGAACACGTAGCCTCTCTAGAGGTCCTTGCGAAGCCACGACCACCTTCTCCTGTTCAGTATCCAAGACTGCAGCCTGCGGAAGCCTCGGGTGCAGTGGCGGGAACAATGGCGGGACCAAGCGAGCCAGCAAAGAATGATGCCCCTTATACAGATTCGAGTGCGTCCGATCAGTATGGTTGCAGAGTGGTGGAGGAGCAACCATCCACCTCCGTGGATGCTTAAGCTCGTCGCTTGGCTGTTTTGGAGACCGCTCTTAGAGTTTCAGGATGTATGCACGGTTGTCACAGTGCGCAATGTTTGTTATGGGCCAGTCCTGTTCTTTTTGGATCGGTTCAAGTTGAAGTATGTATGTATTTACGTTTGCTGGTACTTCAATGTCTGTAAGTTTCCCCTCGCCACGGCAGGGATAGGGAGTTTTCGGCATGTGTCTAGCTTTCCATGGGTTCCGGTTTGTGTTCAGTTGACAGTTTCATAGTCTTTCAGTCTCTAAGGTTTTTCAGTCATGGTCGGTGCTACTGTCCAGCTGTAACCATCTCAGCATGGCAGATGTAAACTTTTTGTACTCCTTTTTTGTATAATAATAGAAGTAGCATAAATTACACAAAAAAAAAATTGAGATTTTTGGCATTAACTTCACTTCATATTCATATTCCTTGGTTTTTTTGCAAAATGAATTATTATCTTATAAATATTATTGATGGGATTCTTTTTTATTTTTGGAATTTATTATTTTACGTAGTAATTTTAGATTAAATTTTAATTTTTTAATAATGTAAATAAAAATGTGAAAAAAGAAAGAGAAAGAAATATATTTATAATTCAAAGTAAAAAATAAATATCGTTAATTAAATTCTTTCATATTTTTTTAGATTTATTATTTTACTTAGTGATTTTAGATTAAATTCTCATATTTTAATAATGAAAATAAGAATGTGGAAATATATTTATATATCAAGAAAGGAATATATAAATGAAATGTATATATTTTAGTTTTGAAGTTTGGGGTCTAACAGGACTCTATTATTGTATTTGATGATTCCATTTAAATCTGAAAGATCGTAAATGACGTTTAGCCCAAACAAAATTATAGGTTTTACGGTGTATTTGGATAAACTATCAAATTTTGTTAAAAACATATACTATTATAGTTTTATAAATTAAATGATTGATAAGTATTAATAAACATCAATCCATAATAAGTATTTAAAGATTTTATAATACATCTCATGGTATAAATTCATTTTAACTAAAGATCTAGTAAGTAGGCTAGAAGGATCAAATCTCATGAGGCTCAAACTTCTTTTAGGGTACCCAACTTAAGTATGCATTTCCAATAAACCTTTGTTGGAATTCACACTACATTGTAATATCAACGCAACATTGATGTTTTATAATACTTTTAATTAAAATTAATCAAGTATGCATTTTCCTTTTTATTTTTTCTATATTTTGTTTTCATTTAGAGAATATTTTATTTTTATTTTAAAAGGAACACGTGTCAACTTGTTGAGCACTAAGGGAATTATACAGTTGTTCTTGGTGCAAAAATCGTAAAAATAATTAAATTATTTTTATTATTATTATTAACCATAAAAGGAATTAACATATAACTTAAATATGTATGCATTTAAATAAACATGTAACAAAAATTTTCAAGGATTAAAGGTCACTTTATCATGAAGATTTTTAATTTGTAAATAGATTTTGTTAGAATACTATGGACCGATACCATGGTTCATCAATATCATATCCCAAAAACCATACCTCATTTCATGGCACTTGTTCAAATGACATTTTTATTTAATTAATCAATTCAATTAAAATGACAAAAATGGAATAACTACTTTGAAGATCAATTTCAACTTTTGATTTGCGAATATCATTAATAATATTCTAGAAAGTTTCATGGAGGTTAAATAATTATCATTTACCTAGCAATTATTGATATTTTAAATGAAATTATGGATTCCCTATTCCAAAATAAACAAGTCTACTAATATAATTCATATCACACTCATGAAACCAACCCATAAGAGAAAAAATTGTAATAACTTTTAAAATAAAATATCATTTGAGGCATGGAGGTTAAATGTAGAAAATGAATTCTTAAAAAACTAAAAATTAAGTGTTTCAACTTATAGTTATATTTTAGGAGCTCTTTTTACTGTTATAATTGATGAGTTTTGCAATTTTTTAATATTTACCATGTTAATATTTTTAGCTAGTGAGCTATCTTATAGGATTTTGACGAAGAACACTAACTTCATTTAACAAATAATTAAGTTATGCCTTTATTCAGTAAATAATTTATTATATAAATGAAGAACAATAGGAGTGGAGGCCTAGTAGGTGGCTTCTACTCCAACAACGACCTCTGATGGCACCCACTAACTTGATCTGATAAGTCTTAGTACTGCCACTTGCTTCCATGTTTCAATGTAAGCCCCTACTTGACATAGATCCACATTTTGGTTTTCGTTTTGAGGGAAGAATGGGTTAAGTCTAACCCTCCTGATCAATGAAGAATTCACCAAAGCTAAACACATTGTATGATTAACAGACAAAGTTTAAGTTGCCCCCTAATAGCCACACAATACAGGAGTCATTGTTACATGCATGTTATGGTAATATTTTTACTATGGAAGAAACACTAGTCGATTACTCGGAGGATCCACTAGAGGGTAAAACCATTTTCACCTCACCGACAATGAGTCCTCGAGGTGAGCAACAACTCCCCTAGTGGCTAGGAAACAATGGATTCATTGATGGCACACTTTCCTCTCCAAGGTAGAATTTTGGATGGTCATTTTGTGACAAGAACAAACTCAGAAGACCTAATTGAGGATGTTGTTGGACCGGTTCTTCCCTTGGGAACCTCAAACCTTGAAGGTGGCCAGTTCATAGTTCCCTTCCATGACTCCCCTTATGGTAAAACTAGATATACCTCCTTCTCTTCTTTGTATGAAGGTGCAACTCCTTTCCAGAATTTTTCATGGTCAAAGAGTTCTTTCTTTTAAAATCATGTTCTAGTGGCTCCTAGTATCCTCTGTCATGCAGGCTACCCCTTGATCTGGCCCTTTTTAGAAGATACACTGCTTGTGAGTTTTTTTGCTTAGCTGTCCCTATATCCCCTCTTCATCGACTCTAGAAATATCCCTTTAATAATTTCTTTAAATCACCAAAGTTAATTGGTCATTAGCAAAATTTGATGCATAACATAACAAGTGACCAACATATTTATCTTATCACCAACAAACCTACCGATGATCAATGAAATTTGATGAGTAGCATAATGTGCTACCTGAAATATTTCACTAGCCACTGACAAGCCTATCAACATTAGGAAAAATTCAATGGGAAACATAATGTGCAACCTAACATATTTCATCTATTTTTGACACCCTTATCAATAATTGGAGAAATTTGATGAGTAGCAAAATATGTAACCCAAAATATTTCATTGACCTCCAACTGGCCTATCAGTGCTTAACGAAATTTGTTGGGTAGCATAATGTGTGACACAATGCATTTAATCGATCACCAATAAGCCTATCAGTGTAGGTATCAGAGTGTTGCTTCATGTTGACTTCTCAATACATCCTCTTAAAATTCACTACAAAGAAATTTTAGGATACAACTTTGTTTTCTCAACTTCAACTTATTGTCCCATTTATGTTTTCTAAGTAATCATCTTGTTGAAAATTTTGATGAATAATGTTTTATATTGTTGAGATTCAATTGAAAAATATCGAAGAAATTTTGGAAAAACACAATCAACTTTAATAATTGCCTAAAATAACCCAATTGGATATTAGAAAAACTTGATGCATAACATAACACGTGACCAACATATTTGTCTTATCACCAACAAACCTACCAAAGACCAATGAAATTTGATGAGTAGCATAATGTGCGACCTGAAATTTTTCACCAACCACTGACAAGCCTATTAGCATTAGTAAAAATTCAATGGGAAACATAATGTGCAACCTAACATATTTCACCTATTTTTGAAACTCCTCTCAATGATTAGAGAAATTTGATGACTAGCAAAATGTGTCACCCAAAATATTTCATTGACCTCCAACAGCCCTATCAGTGTTGAACAAAATTTGATGGGTAACAAAATGTGTGACACAATGCATTTCATTGATCATCAATAATCTTATCAGTGACAATGAAATATCTTTGGTTGGACATGATGTAACTCAAAAGAATTCATCAATGGCCAACAAATCCCATAAGTGTCTAGAAAATTGTGTTACCTAGAGGATTTCATTAATACCATAGAGTTTATCCATCACCAAAAGGTCATCAACATTCAATGACTTAATGGACATTAGTGAAATCCTAATGTTGATTTTTGATGTCAACCAAATCACTCAATAGGGCACTAATAATATTTCTCAACCATCTATTTAAAAGATGAAGTTCGATTTGAGCGAGTCCATCTTGTCATAAATTAGGCCCAATGACATCAAACCATGTAATTCCATGTCACCGTTGACACAATCAACAAATATTTAACTTGAAAATGTTATTTGTGATGGTCGAAAATCAATAATTGATGGAATTTACCTAGTACAACATCAATGTAATCATAAGGAAAACATCAAAACTTGAAATACATAACACTAATTAGCAATCCATGATGTCATCCACTAATGGGTAATCATTAACGAATGCATCCAAAATCCTTTTGAAATCACCAAATTGCAGTTTCATGTGCTTGGAACATCAGACCAGCCATCAATGTCGATTAAAGCATACACTACTACATTAGGACTAGACAATTCAGAAATTTTGTCATAAATAACATAGATTGGGCACCCAGTTGGATTTAAATTCACCTGCAATCTTGTAATGCTTCATTCCATAAAAAGAATTCAAACAAAAGTCAAACCTAGTTGGATTTAAATTCACCTAGAATCTTGTAATGTTTCATTCCATAAAAAAATTTCAAACAAAAGTGAAACAATGAAGCAACAATTGTTTCAATACATGGTGATATCACTTAATTATATTTGATTATTGTTTTATGACTAAGTGATTTGAGATGCAACCTTCATATTTTACATTAGGTGAAATCATCCTTAGTTTAGAGTTATTCATGGTAATTTCCAAACATTTCCCATCCTTTTACTTTTTCTATATAAAAAATTGGATTTTTTTTTTTTGCATGTAGTGTCAAACAAAGAAATGCTACAAAAGGGAGATGTAGTGTGGAAATATCCAAATAATCCAAATATGAAGGCTAAGGAAGCACTCATAACATCTATCCCTATGATGATACATGAGGAAGAATATAAATTAGGAAGATGATCAAATGTTATTTCATTGTCGAAGAGTAATTCGGATATGAGGATCCTTTGATTTGGGGATAGAAAAGAAAGAATATGATTGTCGATGATGATTCTATCCTAGAAATATGTGTATACCATGTCCAAGAACTAATAACACACATACTTCACACCATATAGTTAACAATACCAATAAAGGTAGATTATTTTGTTTTCAATTTTATCAAGAAATCAACTTTACATTTGGTAATGGGAAGGGCATTAGCATTTCCGACAATAGAATTGATCAAATAGGTTACCAATCACACCAAGCTCAAAAGTGGTATGATCATTAGTGAAAAGGGAGAATGCACAGACAACTTCCTACGTCAAGATGTAAGAAAGTACTGTGAGTTTTCTCATTTCAATCTTCCATTCTCTCTTTGGGTGTAACCACAAGTTCAATAAGTCAAGGTGTCCCATGGGTCTAGGGAAGCCTCATTGGAATTGAACCTTTCCCAATGGTGAAAAACTCATATCTTTACACGATTGGAGTCTTGTAAAATTTTCCCCTTATATAACACATTTTGAGAAGGAGTTGTTATCATTAGGACAACCTAGAGAGTTTCAACATTCTCCTAACTTACAAGGAATTAAGTATGCACATGGTACAAACATGCTATCAAAAAAGGAGAAATGCAAAGCTTAGTTAGTAGCAAAGGGTTATTCCCAGTTACAAGGAATTAAATTTGTTGATATTTTTTCTCTTGTTCCTAAGTTTACTTCTATTATATTTCTTATATCTATTGTACTGCTTTTTATCTTGAAGTAGAACAAATGGATGTGAACATAACATTCCTTTTTGGGGATCTAGAAGAAGAAAACTACATGAAGCAACTAGAAGGATTTGTTGTGAAAGGAAAGAAAGAGTTGATATGCATGCTAAAAAATTCCTTCTATGAGTTAAAGCAATCACCAATGATGTTGTATCAAGAATTTGATACTTATATATTGGGACTTGAAACATCCCCAATTCACCCAACTTGGGTGATGCAATCGACACCGACACCATTACCATAATCATAAAATATACATATACATAACATGGCATAATAACATGAAATAAAAACCATAAAAGATAAACCATGGGAATGCATAAAATAAGTTTCAAATACTTATATGTTAAAATATGTCAATCAAAATATGGAATTTGGGATAACATTATTTTTAGCAAACATCAATACAAGGTCATGGTTGGGCTTCACTATCAAAATATACAACTATGTTCTGGCAAAGTTTCCTTGGACGGGAAAAAATTGAGCTTGAGCTCCTCACAAGAATTTTTAAAAGACACAACCTCCATCATATATTTAAAGAGCATTGCAAGTATATGAAACTCTTACATCCATATGAACATTAGTCTCTCCCTAAGAACTCATGTTCCAATACATGCTCACATATGAAGAGTTATGGAACAAAATGCAATAGAGAGAAAATTATGACTTGCTTCCTATCCACTACCCCAAAATAAGGAAAAGGGAAAAACAAAGAAAGTAATTCCCTTCAAAAGTAGAGGCCCTTTGAGAGGCCATAAATGAAGAGAAAAGGCTTAAAGCCAAGGTCCTTAAAAGGAAAATATTTCAAGCCAAAATGAGAATAGAACAACAAAGGTTGGTCGAGACCAAAGCCTTCATTGTTGATCAAGTAACTCTTCATGATGATGAATGAAAAACATAGACAAATGTATATAGCCTTCCAAGATTCATACTTGATACAAATGCTCAACTATGATCACATTCATTATATGTAAGCATAGTTTTGTTTGTAAGTTAAGGTCCCACCTACAATGCTCATGTTGGCTCCCAATTTTTATATACATACATATATTAAATTGCACACATATGAAAGAAAACTTTTGTATGTGTGTGACTTTTGTAATTGCACACAAATACAACAATATGCATATCTAAAAGCCACACATGTAGATTTGGAAGTGCATATAGGAAAATATTTATAAAAGCTTATTGTCATATTTGTTGTTCTCCTAATACTTCAAATTTTAATAGGTACTCTATAAATGGTATCTCATGAAAAATGAGGCCATGTATGCCCACCAATTGTCATCTTATAATTGAATCCAGACCATCTCGAGATGCACTGAGGCGTCTAGTAATCAAGCCCTTTGTTGCGCATGACATTGGATTAATAACTAGATATATGATACATTTGGATAGTTTGTTTATATCTAGGCATCTGGGCTTCCACAAGTGCAACCAAGAAATGCTTAAGAAAACAGTCAAACCTATATTTCCTTACCTTAGCCAACATGTGGACCCCAACAGAATGGTGATATAGATGGAATGACAGGTGGGTCTAGGTGGCAGGGGACATCAACATGGAAACCAAAGGTGATGACACATGACACTCATTTTTTTCACTTTAGGTGGTTAATTGGATAGGCGGTAGATGACACATGGAGGTAGCAAAGAATAACACATGGAAATGTGTTGACTTGGAAGATTAGGTGGTAGTGACATCTAATTGATGACATGGTAGTGACATGGAAGAGATGATGTGGTAGTGACATGGAAGACATGACATGGCAAGAGAACCAAGTGGAAAGTTTTGATTGGTTCTCAAAATTTGCACATGAGAACTCCCGAAGTCTCAGGACTTGCACTGGGATTTGTTTGGTAGACTTTTTATTTTTATTTTAATTTTCTCAAGTAGGACCATACCATGCCATGCAAGAATCCTATTGTCTAGGCTTGTAGGTAGCATGAACATGAGATTGAAGTCATGATCTGAATTCATCAAAATAAAACGAATTTGGTTGAGGTTCCAAAAATGGTCTTGATTTCGCATGTAACAGGTTATTTGGTTATTTGGGCCTTCGGGTATAAAGAAATATAGTGTATAAAATTTTAAGCTTGGATATGAATATAAATGAATAGGTGAAATACCTATTAAATTTCTTGTCTGCACATGGTCATATGGATTCCATTAAAGCCCTTAGAAATGAAGTGTTATATGAAAGTGCATATAGGAAATTCAAATTTTTGAAAAAGAATTTGTTTTTTTATTTTATTTTATGAAAAGATGTTAATGTTATTGACACATCATTTAACTAAATCATTCACAAATGACAAGTGGTGGACATGCATGGCATCATTTTGCATGAGATCCCATATATAGAGTACCTATAAAAATTTGAAGTATTAGGAGAACAACAAATATGACAATAATATTTTATAAATATTTTCCTGTGTGCGCTTCCACATATACATGTGTGTTTGTTAGATATGCATGTTGTTATATTTGTGTGCAATTACAAAATTCACACATATACAAAATATTTATCTCATATACGTGCACTTTAATATATGTGTGTATATAAAAATTGGGAGCCAACATGACTGTTGTAGGTGGGACCTTAACTTAGAAATGAAACTATGCTTAAATATAAAAAAGAGATTAAATATACTGACAGTTTCATATGCAGGAATGAAAGCACATTTATGAAAGTGGAATTCTCTATATCTTCTTGCATATCTATATGCATATACAAAAGTGCTTGCGTATACATATGGCTTCTAACATTGAAAGGGGTGGAGTTTGGGGTAGTTGTTTTCATTTGTTTCTATTTATTGCTAGAGACTGATGTAGGGTGAGAGGTATGGTGACAAAAAGCACATGGGTGAACTTCTCATGGGGCTTCTTACTCAAAGACATAGTAAATGGTTTGAGGCATCTCATCCACTGTCGGAGTAGCAAGGAGTGTTGGTGTCACCTTTTGGATTGATGGAGGGCCTCTAATGCATCCTGTCAAGTGTATCCAACCATCTGCCACCTATCAACGTATCATCCATGTCCAACATGTATCATGATTGAGACATGATATCATATTCCTCATTAGTCCTTTCCTCTTGCCCATGGATGATCCTCAACTGTTCTTGTCAATGCAAATTTGATAGGATATGAAGGATTACTGCATTACCTTCTACTTGATTTTCTTGAGCTTTGACAAGTCTTTCCTGTGACTCAATCAACTTGTTATTATCTGCCTTGCAACTTCTGATCTTTTGCTTCAAACTTCTCAGTGTATCTGCTAAATCAGGAGAATACTCATCTCCTTTCTACTTGGATGATATGTAAGGAGAGTCACGTGAATTGTAACCCACCATTCTGCTCGTCATATCTAATCTTTTATCACCTACAAACATGCCATGTTAGATAAACCAAATATAGACATAATCAAATCATTCCTTAGTGTGTTTCATGGGAGGCTATCTTGTATGCAACATCAATTGGTATTAGCATAATATACATAATGACACCAACAACATCATGATGAAACAATTGCAATAATGACCACCACAATGCATGTCTAACTTACTATGCATGATAAACATAATAATCACAATGCATGCACAACCAACACATTAAAAACTAACATGCATGCAGAACAATCACATTCACTAGACTCTTCAGCCCAATGACTCTTCAGCAGACCTACCTATTAAAGGCACACCGACCACACTTTAATGGTTGTCATACAATTCTATTTTTCCTTCCTTGGACAAGTAAGGCACCTCTTTCTCCAAGCAATTTGACCTCCCTCAGATCTTTAGTGTTGGGAAAAATACTAAGAGGGGAGGGGGAGGGTGGGTTGGTGAATTAGTATTTTAAACTCACTTTAAACCTTTCATTTAATATTCTTCATTTTGTATGCTACTGTCAGTTATGCAAACCACGTATATACGTGACTTCTATGAAGTAAAGCCACATATATTCAATTAACTAACTTTTCATATGTTCCATCAAATATTCATCTTTAACTAGTGCATCATTATGTAATTATTCATTTATTAATAAGAAACCATGAGAAGTAAATAGAAGCTAACACAAAACATAAGAAACACACATAGAACACTGAGGTTTTATGTGGAAACCCAATGTGGGACAAAACCATAGTTGTCGCCATCTTTGTCTTCTTCTTTTATTACAAAGGAAAACATATTACAATCTTGTATTGGCGCAGACTCATACCAGTATATAGGGACCCACCTGTAAAAGGCTACAACCTTCTCTTATTCTCCAGCACCCATTAGAACGGAACTCCAACCCCTTGATCTTGTTTATCGACTCCTACCAGAAGGGAGATCCTACCCCCTGCACAAATTCTCAAGCTACTACTTGAAGGAAGCTTTGACTCCCTTAACGAAGGCTCCAACCATCAACACCTCTTGGTTACCACGTTTCATAATGTTTCATATTAGATCCACCTGACTCGATACATCAAAATGTAGGCCACCTTTCATTATATTTTCATATTGGACCCACTTCTATCATTAAGCTCAAACCAAGTAACAATTGTAAAAACAATCACTGAATCAAATCACCCAATCATTGAACCAAATGAATCATCAAATCAATCATTGAATCTTTGTCAACCAATGCAACTAGATCAAAGAAATTCATATCATATCATATCAATACATAACCACTCATAAGTATATTAGACCATGTACTATTCATCACAAAAACCAAATGTTGTCACTGTAAACCCTGATCAAACACATGTCAGAATGTATATGTTACTTCTATGAAGCACACATGTGTATGTACACGATTCCTCTAAAGATGACCTACGTACAAATCTCAATATATTGACAGTTGTATATGAATCACTTTAATACTGAAATAGCCACTAAACCAATTACTACATCAATCATAGATCATTAATCTAATTACATATCACAACACAGTAACATATTTACTAATCAACATTTCATTCCATAACCAACTGAACTCAACCAGTACGGTCAAACACAGATTATCATGATAGAAACATCATTGACAGGCAACAACAAACATAGCAGAACAGATGAAATGTCATCAACAAGTCATATTGCAAAACCCTAGAAGACATACACGACTTCCATAAAACATATCAATGTATGTATGAAACAATCATGCATAACACCCATGTACAAATTCTAAACACACTGAAAAGCGAATATATTCTACGAAGTCTTTTTAGTGTGTTTAGAAAAATGTATATATATTCTGCGAAGTCTTTTTAGTGTCTTCAGAAAAGCGTATATATTTTGTAAAGTCTTTTCAGTGTGTTCAGAAAAGCGTATATATTCTGCAAAGTCTTTTTAGTGTGTTCAGAAAAACATATATATATTCTGTGAAGTCTTTTCAATGTGTTCAAAAAAGCGAATATATTTTGCGAAGTCTTTTTAGTGTGTTCAAAATCAGTTCGTGGGTGTTATGTATGGTTGTTGCACATTAACTACAATCTTTTATACTATATTTTTCTAGCATTTGTTTCAAAGACAATAATTAATATAATGAGGATATGTTTTAGTTTTTGTTATGAGAGAAAAGATAATTCAAAGTTTTTCTTGGGTGCATTCTTGTATGCTATGTTTATATGCATTTGTTCCAAAGTCAATAAGTAATACAATGAGGATTTCTTTTGTTCTAGCTTTTTTAAAGAGAAAATATTGGGAAATGGATGACATTGGTGGTTTAGTAGAGCTTCATGGTTCAAGAACTCTTTCTTATTTGGAAAATATCTTACAACCAAGAACCTATGGAGGCCAATAACTAATGATGATTATTAGAGAAAAGTCATAGAATAAATATGAATAATTGATATATATTTAAAAGAACGAACAATAGATTAACTGATCAATATTTCAGAAACTTTAGAATGCTTGCTACCCTTAGGTTTATGGTATTGTAAGATTAATAATTGTGAATTGAAAGAAAATCAAATAGGCCTAGATCCCTAGATAATTGAAACATAGGAAATCAAACACATAAATAACCTTAGAAGGGAACATAGGAAATAAAACACATAAATAACCTTTGAAGGATTCTATTTGAGAAAGGACAAAGACTACTCACATTAGTTAAATTTATGATCAAGAGATAATGGAGGCATATCTAAACAATATCATTGAATGTATTTTTAAATATTTCTTCTTCTCATAAAAAAAAATGGATATAAATTTTGTATTTTTCTTCTTCTCCCAATAGAGTTGATGCTTAAAATATTTGATTGTTTCATAGATAAATTAAAAAAAAAAAAAAATAATAATAACATGGGTTAAAAATTCAATTAATTATTTGCCTACGAATAAGGATGCTTTAATATATGTCAAATTGGTGTAAATACAATAAATATGTGGGCCATGTTAAATGGATGGACACTCTTTGTTTGGCTCTTGGTGGAGCATAAAAGGATTGGAATGCAATCATTGCCACTTCTTTGATTCACCCCATTCTATCCAAAAATTTAGTAGCAAATGGGAGGACACTTTATGAAAGGATTTTAGATATCATAATGTTGGTATATTTGAGTATTATTGTAAAATATGGCTCTTTATTCTAATTTGAGAATACATATAGAATCATATTATTGATTGCTAAGTAATATGAAATGGAAACTATATCCATTTCTAATCATCCATATTCAATTTATCACAATATTTTTCTAAAAATATCATTATTTATTGAAACTCTAACACCATTTTTTTATTAAGAGAAATTTGAGGTTTAAAATGGGTTTTTTAAAGGAAAATAACAAAATAATAGTTAAAACAATAAAATAAGAATTATGAATTTATAAATGAAAAGAAAGAAAACTTTTTTTATAGTATGTCTAGTCAAATATCAAGTGTAGGTTTACTCAAATATCAAGTGGGCACCTTGTAGATGAGGAATTGAATTTTTAGACATCAAGTGGGCACACTAGATCAGGAATTGAATTTTGCATCCAAGAAGTGCCAACTCCATTTGAGTCATTTTGTTAATACATTTTTTTGTTTTAAGATCCATTGTTGATCTCAAAATTCCCTAATATTTATTTACTCAAATAATTATTATAAATTTAGTTGTTATTTTTAAGGATTAAATCATTCAACACAATTTGTATATATTAATCTTATTTTTTGAAAGACTATTATCATTTTGAATATTATTTGTTCTTTTAAATTTCATTTTGTTACTACATTTTTTTTCTTTTACATTTATTGTTGATCTCAAAATTCCCCTAATATTTATTTACTCAAATAATTATTATAAATTTAGTTGCTATTTTCATGGGATTAGATCATACAACACATTTTTTTTATATATTAATCTTATTTCCTAAAGACTCTATTATCATTTTGAATATTATTTGTTCTTTTAAATTTTATTTTGTTAATACATTTTTTTGTTTTGAGGTTTATTGTTGATCTCAAAATTCCTCTAATATTTATTTACTCAAATAATTATTATGAATCTAGTTGTTATTTTCATGGGATTAAACCATACACCACCATTTTTATATATTAATCTTATTTTCATAAAAAAATCTTAAACAATGGATATTTAAGGAGAAATGAATATTAGACAAACAAAATGATATTTAGAAAACTTTATATCCATATAACTTGATTTTTTTCAAAAATGTGAAATTCAAATTTATGTTATGCAAATAAAAAAAACTCTCATTCTACATAAATAATAAAATCTAAATTAATTATAATACATTTGTTTCTCTCATATGTTATAAATAAATTTATCCTCACAATTTTTACCCCTGCAAACTTCATTAATATAATTTTATGAGATAAAAAAATAAAACTTTTAAACTATTTCTTTTTTACTTATACTTTTCAATATATCCTTCCCACACATAAGTTATTAACTAATATCTAATATTTTCATTATTTATATTTTATTAATTTTTTACTTTTCTGTATAGAATATTTACAAAAATTATATTTTAGTGTAACACTTGGATATATCCTTCCCACCCATAAATTATTAATAAATATATAATATATTTCCATTATTTATATTTTATTAGTTTTCTAATATTTAATATAAACTATTTAAAAATATTATATTTTTAACGTAATGTCTTTAGTTATCATATTATATTTTTAACGTAATGTCTTTAGTTATCTTTTATCCACGAATCACATATCTGAAGTCAAGGGTTGAGTTTTAATTAAGTCTAAATAATTAAGTGTACTATGTTCCAGTTATTAAACCATGGCTTTTCCTATTTCCACCTCTATAGCCTTATAAATGATATCTGACATGCGAGGGGAATAGCCATCGCCCTCTGAGTGACAACACGTGGAGAGAGAGGGCGAGCGTGGAGAGGGCACTCCATGGCTATTCCCCTCGCATGTCAAATAGCATTTATAATGCTATAGAGGTGGAAATAGGAAAAGCCTTAAACCATTATCTGCAGATGCCTTTTGAGCTTTTATTAACTACACTCATGCTTTCAATAATTACGCATATCTAGTTATTAACTATAAGTTATGGTTATGCCAGCGCTTGACACTGACGCCGTCAGCTGGAAAACAAGGGCAAGACTACTCGGAAAGTTTGAGCGATGGAAAATACGGTAATGAAGTCACATGCATGCTCATGTTAGTCATGCAAGAATCCATATGTTTCGTCTTTATGGAGAGATGCAGAAGATGTACTTAAGAACATTAAATACCATATAGCATGGGAAATATGACTTGCCGCTTATGAGTGCATCACACCAGGCAAAGTTCACATGGTACTTGATGCAAGTTATGTTATTTGAAAGTTGTGCTTATGGTTATAATTGCATGTCCTTTCTCTATGATTCGAATTTACTTTACATTTATTGTACTTTATAGTTAATTATGTTCATGTGTTTCGGTTAAGTTTTTAAAGCTCAATATAATTTTCATATCTTATTGTTTTCTCTTGTACAACAAGCAAGCTATGAAAGTACCCCCAAACCAATGTGGATACATAATCCTCCGTGCTCTACAAAATCACTAGTCATGTGAAGACCTAGGAAGATGTTGCCTCTGCCTCAGCATGTTGGACCAATTATGGAGAAAATTGATAACAAAATTCATGAAACTCTCTTGTACTTTGATATAATGATAACTTAGGACATTGGCGTGTCAACCTGGGATGAAATTTACAAAATGATGGAGGAACAATTAGAGGGTGCTTTAGAGGAAGAAATGGTTGCAATAGTTCGAGACAAGGAATTAGAAAAAAGTGATAAACAAGAATAAAGGCTAGTGGACGCAATAAGGCCTAGTTTACACAAAATTTCCATTAAAGCGAGAATTATGCCATATACCAACTTAATAATATGGGTTGTCTTTCATATTCACACCTCTAGGTGACAAATTATTATCTCTCGAGGTACGGTAGTTGGCTCATTCATGACCGAGGACTTGCAAGGTATGTACAAAATTCCCAACTTTTACTTCAAGTATGAACCTACCTTTGTTGCTAGTTTTATGCAAAATAAGTGCACATATTATGATATAACACTTCCTTATTTGATAAAAGACTAGAGAAGAGATCCCAATAAGGAAGAGCGATTAGGTGAATATCCCATCACCTCTCTCTGTTCCCCCTTTTGTTATCTCACTGCCTTGTTATGTAAGTTATTTAGTTTTAAGAATGTCAATCATTTTCCCTTTTCCTGAGTTCCCATCATCCAAAGAGTAGTCGAGGGTTATGTTTTTAATTGGGCTGAAATATTATCCAATAATATTGCTCAACATGTCCTCACATTCTGAAAAGATAAAACATCCACTCACAATCCTCAATTCTAAATGTCTACATACATTATGGATGCCATATGTCGTTCCACAACCTTTCCAACAATGGGATGGAAATGGATATCTGCAAAGCTATTCCCATTCATATTTACCACATTTAGCATTGGGAAGAGAATTATTTTGAACATTTTTATTCTATCAATCACAATGTGGTCATCCCTTTTCATGAAGATCTTTTTAAGACGAAACCCCATAAGATGTTTCAACCAATTATGGATTGTCTCGAAAGGGTTAGAGAGTGGTATATAGAAGAAAAATTTACCTATGTGAGGGTGATTGGATGTCTTGCACCACCACATGCCCTTCCCCTTTATGTCCCTCATAGAATCCTCTGTAGAGAGGTAGCATATCAAACAATTGGCATAGGAATAACCTATGAATTAAAAAGGGTGTCTAAGAGGGTTTGGCCTGAGTTTACCATTCGGGTTGGCATTTATTTGATTGAAATTTTTTAGCATGGAGAGGAGGATTTGATCCCTTTAAGTGCCCTCAATTTAGCCACCATTCCTCTGAAGAAGCATGACCTGAGAAATGTGATTGAGAAAACCACTGCTTTTGTCTATACTAGAAGATATACTCATGAAAAATATGAATTTGATGATATTTTTTTGTCAGCTCCCACTTATCAAGAGGTGTTGAGGATAGCTAATGAGTTGTCACCTAATTTGTATCATGATTTTATAGTTTTTAGAGATAACATAAAAAATTTCCCTGCGTCCAAGATTGCAATCTCCTTTTGGTGAAAATGTTGCAACACAAGCTCCATGTCCTTCTAAGAAAACAACTTCCACTATAAAGTCTGTAACAACAAAGGTTTCAACGCAGAGAACTTCATTACGAGAAACCTCTACCAAGAAGCAACAAACACAAGAAACTGCTACTAGAAAGATTGTTAAGCAACAAATTGTCCCACAAAAGAGGTCTTTAATCAATAAAATGAAGGAATTTTCTGCTGAGCCTTTAAAGGAAACAATTATTAAAAATATTGTACCTCCAAAAGAAACAATTCTAGAAAAAAGTGTGCTTCAAAAGGAGATTGTTCCTGAAAAGACCATAGAAGTTGATATAAATAAATACTTGTAAGTATTTAAGTAGATAATCTCTCAAAATCCAAAGCAGAATGCAATGTAGTTTGCCATGGATCAAATTGTAAACTCAATTGCAAGTTTTTTGCCTAATAAAGACTAAAAAAGACAACAAACAAAGGAAACATTCCCAACTACAACAAATATGATGTTGGTTAGTCCTAATATAATTATTTAGAATCCTATCAGTACATTTCCAAGTTTTGAACAAATACCTAAACAAAGTTCTGCACTTGAGTTCCAAATCTTAGAAATTTCACTAATTGAAGTATTCTGCAATCCCAAACAATAAGTCATTATAAGAAAAAGCAAGAAAAACAGAAAAATCTCAAAAGCACGGAGTTTTCTTACAAGTATTGTCTCACCATCATCTTTAGAAATTGTTTTGGAATGCTCGTCCTCTACTCCTGATGAATTTTATGAAGGATTGATTTAATACCAAAGAGTCTTCATTGAATGAACCTATGACATACCACGTCCATTCGTGGCATACTAAAAAATACCCATAATTTGACTACATATTGGAAAATACCTCTAAAAATCACATTATTTAACTCTCTACCATTAAGAATCCAAATCACCTTCCTAATTAAAAAAACCCTAATTTCACTAGATATTGTAGGTATCCATTTTTTCATTAACATTTTTTGTACCCCTTAATATTTTTTCATTATCTTTGAGCTCCCTTTTTATACCTGCTAATACAAAAACCCTTTACCCCCTAACATATGCTAAATATATTATGTCATTTTTTCATCAATATATATCCCCCCAATATGAACCCATGTGGTATGGTATTGATCCCCCAGTGAAGCCCCCATGCTCAATATGCCATAGCTTATGCCAACACCAATGTTCTTAAAGCATCCAAAGTCAGGGAGTTCATCAAAAAGGAGGATGAGAAAATCACTCAATTGGAGCAATACTGCACATAGTTGAAGAATCAACTGCAAGATCAGGTTGCTCAGGTAAGAAATAAATTTTCGATTGAAATTCAATAAAAAGATATCCAAGTGAATAATATTTTGGAAATAATTAAAATCTCATAAGCTAATGTAATTGACCTTGCAAAGTTTAAGCATGAAGTACGAAGTAATAATCAAATGGTACAACATGCACAATAACAATTCTATAATAACTTGGGAAAATTCCAGATTATAGAGAAATAGGCCGATGCATTAACCATTGATTTCATTGATATGGAGGATAAACTTGACAAATAAAGGAGAAAGATCAAAGCTATTATAACGACAACGTGATCCTAAAAGGCATTCTCCCAATTTTTCCATTATTACTAAGATCCATAAATTTGTTGTTTTACATGCATGAAAGACTCAATTACATTTTGTCAAACCATTGGTAGAAGATGATAAAAGGATCAAAGATTATCTCATGCAGTCATGATCTAGGTGCATATTGGTGGCCCCCCGCCAATTCCACTTGCACCCCCACCATTGTTTCTTTCAAATTTTCAGTTTCCTTAGTTGTAGCACAATTTACTATTTTTAGCACTTTTTAGGCTCCTAAACTTCCGGATCTAGTGATTTTCTATCTAAAATGTATTTTATGTCGTAGTCCTCAGATAGATCTTTCCAACGGGTTATCATGTGCGTCAAACGAATATAATATGACCAAGTCGCAACCCCGGGAATTTGGTTGTCCAAATCACCCCAACAAGGCCCATAAACTCTTGGTGTTACATCTCCTCAGGTTAGGGTTTTGGTTTTTTAGGGTTTTCTATTATTGTTCAATAACAAAAAGGTCCTTGAGCCTCATTGTAACGCATTTTAGAGGCATGTAGCTGCCACATCTCTTCTCAGAGATAAGCTGCCATTGCCCAAGCTAGTCTTATTTCCATTCTGTTTGTAAGCATATTTCAGTATTTGATATTAATGAAATGAAGTTTTATTTCTACTACATCTTTGTATTTGTGATTATATCTGAAATTTCATGTATTCCTTTTTAAATCTGGATCAGTGGTATCAGAGCGGTTTGCTCTTTCTCTGTTTTTCTTTGCATGTCCCCAATGAGGTCAGGATATAAGGAGTTAGGGCTTGAACTGGTCGAACCTTTGTGTTACACAACATTTTGTCACTATCCCTGTACTCCCCATTGCATGATCCTGGAGAACCTCTACAGTGAACCGTACATGCTTTCCCATCATGAAAAAACTCCCATTGTGTCCCTCTTCATGAGCAGAACAATTCCCTTTTGCATCATTTCCCAAAAATTTTCTATTTACCCCAGTTTACAAGACTGGCACTAATGACCTGTGTCCTCCTCGCGCTGATATGCAGGGATTACAACTATCCCTAGCACTGATCGGATCGACTGAGCCCTTTCTCAGTCACGTCGATCCTTTTTTAGAATTTTTTTTAAATATGGAGCCAAAGCTTCCAGCTCTAGAAGCTTTGTAACAAAATTCTGGTAAATGGTTAGGCCGAATGGAGTCAAGGAGGTCAGTTTGGGCTCCTTTCCCCTTTTAGGACGGAACTAATCCAAGAGATAAGGCCTTCTCCCATGAGAATAGGAACCATCTCCCATCCATCCAAGCTATATAAACCTCTCTTTTTCCCAAGAAAAAGCTAGTTTTAGTTTGGAGTTAGAATAATCAGCAAGACATCTATAGTCTAAAGTTCTATGGTGTATGTTTGAGGGAGAATAGTTTGTTTTGATGTGATTTGAGACTAGAGGGAAAGAGGCCTTAAAACCTATATTGTTGGGGTTGTCCATGAAGTGCTAGCAAAAGTGTGGGAACCCAGATACATCAGAGGAGACCAACAACGTCAAGGCACTGGTTGTAATCTCTCTTTGATTTATATAAATGCAACCATCAATTGATTTCCTACATGAAGTGTCATTTTACATCTTTATGGCTTAATGTTCCTTGACCTATTAAGTAGGTTGAATACAATATTGTATGCTATTACGTTTGTTGTTTGTTGTTGTTTACTTCTTTCAAGTGTGCGAAGGAAGGAAATGAAAGATAAATGGAGCGAGGAAGCAGGATCATCACCAAGCGGAATAGAGTTATAAGAGGTAGGCCCTCTTAATTGATTCTAGCTTAAGGAAATCTTCCATAGATTGTCTTTTTGTGACTAGACCCGCTCTCTCGGGCTAGAGGAATTGTTTGTGTCCACACTTAGAATTTACCTGCATCACACTTTGCAAGAACAACCTCACAAATCCCGATGACCTCCCATGGAAAATGATAAGAAAGACAAGGGGGCAGGAGATCCTGTAAAAATTTTGCTCGAGGAAGCCCTCGAGCGACAAAGGAACGCGATCATGGACAACTTTTCCCAGATCCTTCAATAGCTACCTAAGGGTGATGCATCTACTTTCGGTAGCTACTCTGGAAGCACCACACCCTTTAAGGTACAAGTTAATTTTGACATTCCCATATTTGAGGGTCAGATAGATGCAGACACTATAGATAAATGGTTAAATCTGCTAGAAGGATATTTTTTTGTTCATGATTTTTCCAACCGATAAAAGATCACCTTTGCACTTCTCAAAGCATCCCCCCACGTCAAGGACTGGTGGGAAACCTACTGTGAGCAGAAGAATGAAAGTATGATATCATTGTTTTTAGCCGCACCCACTTGGAACTCATTTCGGGATGACATCAAGGAGAAGTACTACCATGTCAGGAGCTATGAGGATAAATACACAAATTGGACAACACTGCGATGGGGAAGGGACCAAGATGTGCCGAAGTTTACCATTTTTTTTCATACCCTTCGCATGAGGTTGGGTATTAAGGATTCTGAGAAGCATTTGGTTCTCAAGTACCTCGGCTGCTTACACAGGTACATCCATGACGAGATGGAATTCTTGGACATCTCCTCACTCGGCATGGCATACCGATATGCGGTCAAGATCGAGCAAAAGTTTAAATAGAAGAAGCGAGACTTTGGATTTGTGAATCCGAAGCAAGGGAAAGGTGCCCCCAAACTGCAGAACAAAGAACGAAGCTAAGGCAGGGCAGCCCAAGACAACCTGCCAAATCCATAAGAAAAGAACAACGTCGCGAAGCCGAAGAAGGACACGGGAAAGTGGTGTGAGTTCCATAAGATCTCCACTCACAACACAAGTGAGTGTCCGGCTAAGCAGTCACTGGTGGTCGAGCTAAAGGCTTTAGAATCAGATGCATCTTATGAATCTGAGTCAGAACCTGACAAGGGGAATGACAAAGGGAAGTAGATTATCGATGCAGAGCCCAACGCCATCGTCTCCACCACAAAGATCCAGAAGGAGGAAACCGAAGATCCAGAGGAGGAGGAGCGCCTCTTCCACTCCCAGATGTGGGTAAAGGGTTCCCCGCTATAGTTCATTGTCGACCTCAGGAGCCAAAAGAACCTCATTTTAGCATAGGTTGTGAAGCGGTTGAGCTTACCAACCACATCACATCTACAACCGTACACCACGGGTGGCTTCACCAAGGACGAGATCTTCACGTGAGCTAGTAGTGCCGCCTTCCATACAACATCAAGCCCTTCACAGATGACGTATTTGTAACGTTGCTCCCCTTGATGTTTGTGATGTATTATTAGGCCAACCATACTTATGGAAGTGACATGTTATGTATGAGTCAAGGCCTCATGTTGTTATTGCTACTTTGGGAAATAAGTTGTACAGGATACTAGAGGTAGGACCGCCTACCGCCATCTCTTTGGTTACTGCAAAACAATGCAATAAGCTCATTTCCAAACCGGGAAATTTGTTTTCCTGATGATATGCCCTCAGGGAAAGAAGAAGACAGTGGCCATGACCTTCAAACAGGTCCCCTCCGTTTGGCAACAATAGATGGACAAGGTCGTGGAGGAGTATGAGGACATATTCACCTCCCCCACACGGGTGCCTCTGCATTGTCAGGTCAAGCACTCCATCGATCTGACCCCAGGTGCACCGCTGCCTAATGGACCAATCTATCGGTGCTCCATTCTAGAGAATGACGAAATCAAGAGGCAGATTCAAGAGTTATTGTAGCAAGGTCACATCCGTCCAAGTTCATCACCCTGTGGAACCCTGATCGTGTTGGTACAGAAGAAGGATGGGACTTGGAGACTCTTTATTGACTATCAAGCGCTGAATAAGATCACTATTCAGAATAGGTACCCAATCCCATGGATTGATGACCTTCTGGACCAATTGAAGGGCGCAAAATATTTCGGCAAGATCGACTTGAAGTCTGACTATGACAAGGTACCAATTTAACCCTCTGATGTGTGGAAGATTGCTTTCAAAGCCAAGGAGGGCCTTTTCGAATGGTTGGTTATGCCTTTTGGGATGACGAATGCTCCTGCAACCTTCATGAGGTTGATGGATGACATCTTGCAATCATTCACCAACTCATTTGTAGTGGTATACTTGGATGACATCCTGATCTTCAGCCAAAGTTGGGAAGAGCACCTCCACCACATCCGACAGGTTCTCCAAACACTGCGGCAACACAAGTTGTGTGCCAATTTGGAGAAATGCACTTTAGGCATAACCTAGGTTCAGTATCTGGGATACATTATTGATGAACGAGGGGTGCATGTGGATCCAACAAAGATCTAAGTCATTCAGGATTGGCAAGCCCCAACCACTCTATCAGAGCTCCGTATCTTTCTGGGTCTTGCCAATTTCTACTGCATGTTCATGTTGGGATTCTCTCATATCACTTAGCCCTTGAGTCAAATCACCAAGGGAGGATAGAAAGCAAAATTATTTTGGTCTGAATCTCAACAGAAGGCGTTCGCAAAGTTGAAACATCACCTCTGGTCTGCAATAGTGCTCACTTTACTGTACTTGCAACATCCATTTGAGATCAAGACAGATGCCTCTATGATCTGGATTTAAACAGGAACGCAATAAAATACAGAGATAACCATATACACAAAGATGCAGCGGAAATAATACTTCATTTCATTAATGGAAAATACTGAAATATGCTTACAACCGGAAATAGAAATAAACCAGCTAGGGCTATGGTAGCTTATCTCTGAGAAGAGATGTGTGGCTACATGCCTCCGAACTGTCTTACAATGAGGCTCGAAGGCCTATTTTTGTTGAGAAACAA
>APFE030888890.1:259777-279969 GCA_000404065.3 Pinus taeda | reverse complement strand
TCTTCCTCGGAGAGGGGATTCAATCTCTGCCTTTTCTCCCCTTGATTTGTGGATGTGGTGAGGGGAGTCTCCTGCTCTCTATCCCTTTTCTTTCCCTTTTCCTCTTTCTGTAGAGTTTGCAGCACTGAGGCCTCCACTGTCTTTTCTTGCCCAGGAGGCATATTCTCTTGAGCCTGTTGCTCAGTAGGTGTTGGGGCTTCAGCTGTTTGTTCTTGCTGTATTGGCTGCCCCTCTTTTTGCTGCTTTTCTTGCTGTTCTACCTGCTTTTTTGCTTGCTGTTCTGTTTGTTGTTTTGTCATAGGAGGTGGTTGTTCCTGCTCCATCTGCTTGCCTTTATCCTTGCTTGATTCATGTTGGGCAGTTCCGGCTGCTTGCTACTGGGCTGTAGAAGATGAGGCAGCTGCTCCAAGTTGCCTTTGATAGGAAGAGGAAACCTGCCCACAAGTTTCCAAGTCAGCCTCTTTCTCAATATTCTTTGCTTCTCTTTGTAGCATTTGCTCTCTACCAATTGGCTCTTCTAGAGTGCCCTCTTTCCAGCTTAAAGAATTGACATACTGCTCAATATGAGGCAGTCTCACGTGAGCGTAGCCACCCAATTTGTATTTTACCCTCCTGAGGGAAATGAAATGATTAGGGTCATAAGGCACCCATTTGAAACTGGTTTGCAATTTGAGGGTCTCTAGGATCATATCAGCTTCCTTCCATCCTTCCTCCCTTTTGTTGTATAGAAATGGGCCTAGTTGATTCCTTACTTTTAGTTGTACCTTCTTGTTTTTACTTTGGAAATGGACAAAGTCTGCATTTCCAAACTGCCTAAAATACTCTAGGGCAAAAAGTCTCATAGGGACATATCATGACAGCCTATAAGGGTTCAACTCACAGCCATATATTTTGATTACTGTATGGTGTTGGTAAAAGTACCAATCACCAATGTTGTAGGCCTTTGAGAGGTGAAGAATCCTTTGCATCTCATCTGTCAATCTGGGAGGAGGGACACCCAATAACAAGGTCATAGCTGGATGGATAAAAAGGTCTATGAATTCACAGTAGGTGTAAGGTGAATAAGATATATGATGAAAGACTGAAGACCAAAACATTACAGACCTTGGGTTTCCGTGGGCATTTAGCTTCTTGAGAGGAACAGGGAAGGCATCAGGGTGATAAAATAAGAATAAGTGATAGATGTACCTAGTGTATTTAAACACTTTTTCCCTTTCTAGATTCATCAATTGTTCATGAATCTTATCGGCAATGTATGTAGCAAAATCATAGTGCACAGCTGGAGGCATTCCCAGGGAAAAAATGGACAGCATGGCCATAATGGTTTCATTAACATCCTCATATGTCCCATAACCCAGGATGTAACTGATCAAATCCACAAGCATTTTTCCCAGCTCATTGAGATATTGATATGCTATAGGAATGGTGGTGCTCATAGCTTCAAATTTTGGCTGAATAAATAACTGATTAATCTTGATAGTCTGAGCACTGGACAACTTGCCCCCTGTCTTTATCAAGTCATTAATGGAGAGAGGAGTTAGGGGCTTTGCAGTGTGAAAGTGTAGCATCTCATTAATGGCCTCAGGGGTGATATAGAACAATACTGAGCCTGAGGGGCTGAGAACAGCTCTCTGACATGGGTCATAGCTGGAACGGCATTGATTTATCAAGTCTGGGAGGACATTGACTTGAGGGAGATTGTAAATGGGCAGGTTGGAGTCCCAAATCCCTAAGATATCAGCTCCACTGAGATATTGGGCTTTTAACTCATTTAGCAGGTGAATATTGAATTTGGAAGTCATGGCAGTTGAGTCTAGCATCTGGTAATCTCTATCACCCAGGGCCTTCCACTCTAGCTCTCTGTGTGGGGCATTCAGAGGTTGAACATTCAGGGCTACTGGTGTTTCCATGGTTAAGTAGTACCTGTGACTTGTACTGGAATTGGTTTCAATGGGCAGAACAACACAGAGGGCTATTTTTGCAGAAGTAAAGCCAATTGTAAGGGAAAATGAGGTAACTGTGGTGACAATGGTGCAAAATGCTCAAAAGAGAGTTAATTGAGCAACTACAGGGACTAGCAACACTGTTTTCCCGATGAATTAGTGCCTCTCAGGTTTTTAGTCCACGAATGCGCAGAAAGACTGTGAATTTAGGAAAATGTGACTATATGTGGGTTCAGCAGGTGAATTGCGACCCTACAACTGTAACGGAATGCTGGTTTACCGGGGATTTGCTGGTAAATACGGGTTGCCTTACTCTTGTTAATTCAGTTCTGGAGAATTATGGACATAACCAAGCTCTGAGGGGATGCTTTGGGTAAATACCTGGTGAATTGCCGGAAATGGTCACAAATGCAGGCGGGTAGGAGGCGGCAGCGTTCTTCGGGTCGATTTCTGCAGGTTGGCGATAGGTGGTCATAATTCGCATGCAGAGGTGTGCCACAATTCTTTTTAGAAAAAGTGATAAAAACACGAAATTTTGGCTAAAATATAGACTTTTTGGGTCATTGGCGCGTTTTTTGGATGACGTCAGCATGATGTCATCAGGTGGGGTCAGGGTCGGGTGACATCAGCATGATGTCATTGTGTGACGTGGTAGCCTGTGAGTGGTCCACGGGGATTGCAAAGGTGGCGGACACGTCGGAGCGCTGGCGGGCGGGGGTGCCGACAGGGCGCCGAGTCGAACTGACGTGGGCGGGCGTAGCGGTGACGTGGGCAGGCGGTATAATATAGCGGTAAGTGGATTTTCTCGGACCGCTCTCGATACGGTCCCGGTATTGTCAGAGGGCAGCCCGAGAAGATATGGGGGCGACGTGTGGCAGAGGCCTGACGTCACCCTCTGACAGTTTCTCGGGCAGTAAAGTGCGGTGATCGGGGCCCGTCTGATATGGATGTGGGTGGTCGGATGGGAAAGCCCAGATCCAGCGGTTGACGGGTTGATGAGATGCGCGGGCAATACGAACTGTAGGGAAGAATAAAATATTATTATTTCTGAAATGCATGCCCGGCGGAACTTTATAAAAAGTGGGTTTTTTTTGGTTTTTTGCAAGGTTTATTTACAAAGCGGGTTTTGGTTATTAATCCGAGCAAATCCCGGATTAATCCCAAGATTAATTTTTCGGCACTCTTTGGGTCGTGCTCAAATGTTTTAGCCTTTGAAACCTTCAAAATGATACATAGAGCTATAATGCTCGGGGAAGGGGATATATAGATATTTTTGGGTTTTTTGCCAAATTTACATAGTAATAGGGGGGATAGGGGATATAAGGAGTTAACTAGTGATAGGTTAGTAGTTAACATGAGTGAAAAAAGGTGGATGAGGGGGGTAAAATACTAAGTTGTTTATATGAAAACAACTTGGTTTTTAGGAAGTAGATCAAAATGAAAAGAATTTTTACACAAGAAATGTGGCTCTTAAAGAAATAAGAACCAGCAAAATACTTTGACTTCTTTCATGAACATAGGTGGCATAGGGATGTTAGCCATGAATGTGATAGGGGGTGATCTGGAAGTTAGACATGCTTCATTGAGTTGCTGTAAGACTGCTGAAAATAGGAAATTTACACTGGCACCATGTTTTTACCTTTGCTTTAGGCCAGTGAAATGCCATAAACCATGCTTTCTGCAACCCCCTCTGCCTACCCACTCTATTGCCTAGCATTTTTTGTTACTCCAAGGAGGGTGCACTTAGATTTGCAAACCCTTTTGTGCCTTTTCTTTTCCTTTGGCTTTTTCTTTTGATTTCCTATCTAAAGCTACCCTTATTGCTTCCAAGGCCCTAGATTAAGCAGTTGGGAACCTTCTTTCTCTACCTATCTACCTTACCCGTCAAGATTGAGCTGTTTGGACAGATTTCTTTCTATAACCTATAACAAAAATTGAAATATGGCATGACCCAGCTTAGGCTGTTGGATCACCCATTCAGAAGTAGGGCAGCATCAACCAAATGTAAGTATATTTCTTCCACAAGAATATGAGATCTTTGTATCACCAAAGTAGATCATATTGGCACTTCCCCCTGCCAATCATGAAAAATGAAACCTATTGGTATAGGTAGCTAACACAAGTAATTAAAACACATATAAAATAGCATGCAATATAAAAGACAAGAGATCAAATAACTTGCAAAACAAATTGAAGGTCTTTCACATTAGTAGGATATATATCATAGCTGGTACTTCTAACCAACTTGTAGTCTTACCTTTTCTATCAAAACCACAATAAAAAAAACCTCAGAAGCTTCTTGTGAATGCATTATAATCTGTACTGTCGTCCTTAACAAGCATGAGAAAATATCAAATTTTTTTATTAACAAAATGGCTTGCGAAGTATGATACTTGTAATTGGTCATAGATTGGATCATGAAATTGAAAACAATCCTCTTGAAAACCCTGAAATTGCTGAAAAGATGAATCGTCAATTAAAGGTATGGGGCTAGGATGAGAATATTGGGAGGGAAAATGAATATGATCATGTTTAGAAAGCTTGCGAAGACAGTGAGGGCCTGACATAACCATCAACACGGACTGAAGTGCCTCAACTGCTTGACAAGTATCTGAATAGGGATATGATAAACCATAAAGATAAAAGGATGTAAAAAACTGTCATCAAATATGCTCGTGAGAGAATGATAAACTTCATGATAGTGATTAGGACCAACCTTATAATTAGATGGACAAATTAAGACATAATATTCTCAATTGAAAGACAATAAGGATATGTCAATTCAAACAGTTTTTAAAATTATTTGAATAATATAATCATCTTCCTTGCATGATGAAAATAACAAACCATTCCCTTGTAGATGGTGACATACTATACTAGCATCATAATCATCGAAAGAATTGAAAAGGAATGCCATTATATCAAATACATGGAACCAATGAAGATGTAGTGGATGAAAAAGAGGAACTTGATTCACCAATTAACACAAGAATTCAGTAACACTTAGGAGGATTTCTAGTGCGAAAATGATTGGCAGTACAACATTCACAAGCAAACTCGGTTAAATTATAGGTTCATAGTTCCATTCTTCCATGAGAGATACACATTTCAAACCCGAGTTAAGTACAAGAGCCTCACATGGAGATGAATCAACTGAAATAAAATCTTGAATCTAGTCATAAATTGAATCTTGAAAGTTAGAAAGACTAAATCCGAAATACCAAACTTATTTCAAGAAGGAATTTACATCCAGTGAAACCATGCAAAGAGAATAATTTTGCAAATAAAACCATATCTGGCTTAGTTCGGGGATCTTACTAGAGTCGCAAGATCCTAACATAACCATCAATGTAAATTGAAGTGCCTCGAATTCTTGACAAGTCCCAGAAATTTCAAGGATTGTAAAACTACATTTTATAGATTGAATTAGATCATGCATGGTGTGTGGATAACTACTGTCATTAATTTAATAAGACCACTACCAATTGGATGGTAGCCATCTCTATCACTGATTTGACGAGATTTTATAACTTGAACAACTAGATTACTCAAGTCTAAATATTCTTCTATAAATACACATGTAAGGATGAATATACTGGACAAATTTCCCGAGTAACCTGGATAAAGGAATTTTCATCATGCAAAATCGGAAATAACAAGGGGTAGAACAAATACTCTATGATTTGATTGTTTCCTTTTTCATCATGGACAACCTCACTACATTGTGTCAATTGAGAAGTTAACTCATCAGAAGAAGAACTTGAAGAGCATGGTATATATTCATCTTAGGTTGATGCATTACAAATGGTAGAGCACAAGGGATAGTGAATTGAAGAGGAAGTATTCTTTGAATGAATTAGATTCTAGATCAAAATATTTCAAATCAAAATCTTCTCAAGAAACTGAAAGATCAACTAGTGCACTTGGGGTTTTATCATCGCATACATCAACAAAGTCATCATCATCAAAATGATTGTTTTCCAAGACTATAAATCTAAGAAAATTGATTTCATTTGGTTCACTACCGAGATTATTAAATGCAAAATCAGACAAGAATGGAAGCACATCATCTTGACATAGAGGGTTTTGAAAGAGGAAAGAGAGATCAAAAGTTTGTTCACCTTTCGACTCCTCTACTTGTTTAATATGACCACCTTGTACTTAATCACAATTTGAACCAACAACTTAAAAATCAAGAGATTGTGAACAACTACTTGGTGGAGCAGATTGATCAAGCAGATCATGGTACAAAGAGTCATGGCATGTAGATGATAGAGGATGACAGGTGTCCATTGAAGAAGTAATACTTTTAGTCGAACCAAATTCGAGATTGAAGTTAATAATGCTAGTATCATCTTGAGTAATGAAAGGATTAGTCTTCACCCTAGGCTACATGAACCATTCCAAGGTTTCCTCCATTGGATTTGAATCATGAGAGGTGGATGAAGGTTGAAGAGACATATCAACAATCTGATTTGTAGGTTTCCCATCTTTAACATTAATGCATAGAGGCACCCCGATCGATGCTAGAAAAGGAGGACGAAAATGAACAAAAGGAATAGTATGTTCTTCCTTTGAAAATTAGAGTTGTCTCATGATTTACAAAAGTTGGGGAAGTAGAAACATCAAGGTCTTCAGATTCACCATGAAAAGAGATATGAACCAAATGCTCAAACTTTCTTTTAAGGAAATCCTAATATCTATCTTCTTCAAAAAAATCATAATAAAGGTGAAATAACCGATTAGAAAAATCATAAATTGATTCATTAGATTTCATTCTTAGTTGATTAATTATTTTAAGGACATCCTAGGAATCATAATTATCAAATGCTAAATGAATCTCCTTGATGAGGCGTTCAAAAGAGTGAATGGAAGCAAGTGGTAGGGTATGACACCATCAGTTAACTCGAACTTCAAGTGTGAGGAAGAAAGGCACACAAGGCACATGTTCACATTTGATCTAATAATATTCACAAAACTTAAGAAAGAGAGATGCATGCCCGACTATAAATGTATCACCCTCACCATCAATCTTGAATTGGGACAAGTCATAGAGAACATCATCGAGGATAAATTTTTTACCATCATATCTATTGGAAAAAAACTACGAAAGTATGATTTGGATATGAGCCATTCAAGACAAGAGGTTCAAAATAGACTCAATAGGCACATCTTTTCATCTACCCTAATTATAGTGTGATTTGTTGATGGTGCTGGAAATCCATCAACTAAGGGGGTCTCCCCGATGTGAAGTACCAATTATACCTCACACTATTTGGAGTAGGTGCCCCATCCAGAGTATCGGCCCAGATACCATAACTCTAAGATTTTCCTTGGCTGAAATGAATCACATAATAGAGTATGCACATAACCTTTGGAATCAACAAGTAAGTTGACATTGTGAAACACCAATTGCAATGTGTAAACGAAGACTCTCACAAGAGGGAAATAAGAGTGAGCCCCTAGAAGGAAAGTAATAGTACCATCCTAAGAGAGACACTCGAGAGCAAGGAAAGGTTTGTCAGTTATCTAGTGAAGTAGTTCACATATACACAATGAAAAATAAAGCAAATACAACACACATTCAACAATATAAGTACAAATCCACCGAAATAGTTCAATTTCCTTAGTACATGTGAACAAAACATATACAACAAACATACAAAGAATAATATTACCACATTCACAATAAATGCATGAAAGTGTGTTGGCTCATCGAGCTTTTGATTATTAGGTGAAATATCCAAGTACAAATTTACAATGGTGAGCCACTAGATCCAATAGTGGAACATTAAGTCACTTGTTTCTTCTCCAAACAATGATCTCATCTCCTATGCCAAGCTAAAGAAGCCAATGCTAGGTCTCCAAAGGCTAAGCCTCCAAAATCAATTTTCTTGAGTTATGTGGGTGTATTTATAACAAGAGGAATGACCTTTCATATCCCCATGACTCTTGAGCTTCCCTCATGACCCTTAGAATTCTAATGTGACCTTTGAACTTCTATATGAATTTAGACTTTTCCTAAAGACACTTTTATCCATATACGACTATGTGACTTTTCATATTCCACATATGACTCTTGGAATTCCACACATTACATTTTGTCCTTTTGTTTTGATAATTATATCATTATATTTGCAAATAATGTGGCAAGACAATGGACACACATGACATTGTGATGGCACAGGTACAAGTCACAACTTGACAATGATGACATTGACTCCATGATGAAGTGGCATTGCCAAGCTACTTCTCTTGTTGCTTTGTCTTAAATATTGATGAGAGGTATGTTTAGTACTTCATATTCATGAAATATATGCTTTGTTCTTCATATTCACTCTCCAAGGGGATAAATGGTATTGAATCTTCATGTGGTCATGATCTTTGGTATTCTATCATAACTTGGTGTTCCTTCATCTTCTCACTCAATGATTAGCTCATCTTTTTAGCTTCACATGTGTCTCCTAGCATTATATCCTTCTTCTCCTCCTCCATCATCATCCCATCATGACAATATATAATACCTACAACTAAAATCCATCTATAATGAGATGAAATCAATCCAATAAAATCCTAGTATAACATGCTTCATGAAAATCAATGACTGAGTTGGAACTAGGTGTTGGACTGAGAGACAAGCTCAGGGATTGAGTAATGCATAGTTCCATAGGTCAAGAGATAGGAATGATGCTTGAGACTGTGCAATGCGCAATTTAGGAAGGCCAGGGAAAGGTGACTGTGCAGTTGAGGAGCTCAAGGAGGTAGTATTGAGGCTTGAATTTGACCATTGTGTAGTTCTAGAAGAAGAGAGGCCCAAGGATTGTGCAGTTGCACAGTTCAAGGAGGAAAGTTGAGAGACTGAGACTTGACACTGCATAGTGCACAAAAGGAGTTGGATAGGAGGCTAAATTCTGCATTTTTGGAGCTCAAGGGGTCATGGTTGAGCACTGAGATTTCGTAGTGCACAGTTTTGGGAGGCAAGAACTACACAATTCACGATTCCAAGAAGCAATGTCTAAACCCTAGGGTTGAGACTACAAAATTTGTAGTTCCACATGACTGATTGAAGTCAAGTTGCTCATGCATGAAATTTTCAGGATTTGGCTATGTGGAATTAGTGAGGTTAAAGTGAAAAAGGACAAAACTTGAACATTATCACATGCTTAGAACAATTTATGTCACAAATTTTATCACTTAGAAAATAAAAGCAACATGATCCACTCAATGCGATGACAATACAACAACTTCTTGCAAGTATGACACTTAAGGTACACTTTGCGACGACAGTGACGACACTTGTGCGAAAGTGCACAAAAATTTAGGAATGTGTCTAATACATGTCTATATGACAAATAAGACTCATTATCACCAAAGTTACCCCTTGAAATGACCAATAAATTCTCTTATGTGATATGTGACACTTCCAATGCCCAAAAGACAACACTTGCAATAGTAAGAGAAAAGTGCAAATGGCACTTGAAAAATGTGAACGACATTGAAAACAACACATGCCAGAGCAAAGATAACATGAAAATGACACTTATTAAAGTGAAAACAAGCGAAAGAAATAATCATAAACATGAAAGTGATACTTGCAAAAGCGAAGGTTTGCAAAAGTGATAGTTTGAAAAGCTCACTGAAATAAAAGTACAAATGCAACCAAAAGTGAGAGATTGTCAATGAAAGTGTGCATTGATTGTCAACATAGGTTGAACATTGCACATGAATGACCTTGATAGACTTGTCTTATGCCTATTCAAGCTTGCATAAAAGAATGCACTCATGAACTTGTTGTAGAATGAGCATGTGTGAGCAGGTGACTTCAACACTCACAATTTGAGAAGAATACTAGAACACTTAAAAAAGCATCAATAGACCACAAAGTGACTATGGAACGAATGATCACAAGATCCATAGTAGGGTCCAAAATTCAAGTGTCAAGAAAATTTTGGAGGGTGTTGTTTGCAATGATAACATCTGGATGAGAACTTGGAGACTGGAACCATGAGTGTTGTTATAACATATATCTTCATGAATCATCATTGGTAGAATTATGCATAATAATCTTCAATATATTAAAAATAAAGGAGAGCATACATTATTTAACCACAAGAGCATAAATAATTATGAGATAGAATTATATGATAAATTGCAATAAATAGATAATAAAAGAGAAATATAAATGGATGAAATAGATGTCAATAAATGATAATTATAATGAAAAATTAGTGGGCCAACAACTAGTTTGAGGCCTTAAATGATGTTTTTTAGGGCAAAAACTTTTTTACAAGTGTATACTGATTGGTATTATTTTTCACTTTAAAATTTTTCAGTAGTGAAAAAATCACATCAATCAGAGTCCTATGAGGAATACTCTATAAGGGTTGAGTTGTAACTCATATTGAGAGTTGAATGGGCTAAATTAAACCCTAGTTAGCTATCGAACTATGTTATAAGTGAGCCACGAGGAGGAAAAGGGGTTTGATTCTATTTTAGTGCATTTTGTTCTATAGTAGAGTAGAGTGGTTGAGAGTGGATAGAGAGAGGGCATAACATATATGGTTTGTGTTTTGTAGCAGCCCATGGGCCACAAGTTTCATTGCTTTATATTTGCACCATTTACATTCAAAGAAAAAGAGAGAAAAGTCGACTCACCTTCTAGTTGGGTTTTCTCTTCAGAGGGTTTCCCAAGTCACATCTTAGTGTATTGCGCGTTATGAGTGATTGTTTTTTATATTCTTTTTTTTCTACATTTTATATATTACATGCATAAGTGGAGAATATTAATTTAATAAATTCAAAAAATCTAAGGAAAATTAACCCTCATAGTATAGATTCAGATTTCAATATGTTTTTATTATATTTGTTGTGATGAACTATCTAATGGAATATCCATGAAAGTCTATGGAGGATGGGAAGAGAAGCATTCAAATAATTTTGGGATTTAACTAGATGCTTTTTGTTATGTTAGTGGAAAAACCTGTGAACCATTTATGAAACCAACGTTTCGGACTAGCTAGGTGAGTCCATCGTCAAGGCAATGAGATCTGTATTTTGAGAAGATAGAGTCGTGAGAGTTATGGAGCTATTAATAATTGTTTAAAAAGAAATTTGATATTTATTTTATTTATGTTGGCCTGATTGATTCATAATTATTAATTAATTAATTAATTTTTTTATTTAATAATATTAATTAATTTTATTTAACTATATAATTAATATTATTAAATAAAATAATATTTATTATATTGTTATACATATAATTATTATTATTGTTGTTATACATATATTATTATTGTTATTATTATTATTATTATTAAATCCTATTATTTAATATTATTAAATTATTAATATAATTATTAAATGAATATATATTATTATTATTATCGTTTATACATATAATTAATATATTATTATTATATAATTATTATTATAATTAATAATAATTAATATTATTATTATTTATTATTATTATTATTATTATTATATTATTATTAATATTATTATTATTAAAGATACGTTATTTTTCTTTTATATGATCTAAATGTATGATATGTTATATTATAAGAGTTACTTGTTATGAATTGTTATGATTAGTTAGGTTTGAAGAATTTTATTTTTATTTTAATATTATTTTAATTTTAATTTTATTTTATTTTTTGACTTATCAAATGTTTTTAAGAGGGAGAATTAGATAATTTAATGCTTTTTCATTCTATTTAATAAGGGTTTCCAGGTGCTACTTAGTTTAAGACGATCATCCCTATTCATGTTGTGGGAGGATTTCTCAATTTCAATTGCCTCTTTCACCCTTCTTTTTAAATAATGGTCTTCCTTGTGGACTAATTTTGCTTGTTCCATACAGATATAGTGTGAGGAAAAACATGCTTGCTCTGCTAGACCTAATTTTGCTGACCTATTTCTTGTAATGTCATTAATGTGTTCTTTTAATCTTATTCCAAAGGATCTCCCTGTTTCATCTATATAAACTTTATCGCACGAACAAGGAATCGAGTATACTACTTTGTGATTTTTTGGGTTTAATAAGTCCTTAGCAGACTCAAGCATGTTTTTTAGGGTGTTAGGGGTCTTGAATGCAACCATAATGTTATGCTTGGCGAGAAATCTAGCAATTTTATCAGTGGTTCCTTTAATATAGGGTAAGGAGATTCTAGGGTTTTCAGGAGATTTCCTTTTTTGTTTATTGGTTATGGAATCTTTAATTATTTTTTGGATAATGTGTGTTTGATAGCCATTGTTTACAAAGACCTCATGGAGATGGTTAAGTTCTTCCTCCAAATGTTCAGGGTCAGAGATTCTGGAGGCTCTGGTGGCTAGGGTTTTGATGACACCAACTTTTTGCTTCGGATGGTGGTGGGAGTTTGAATGAAGATATCTGTCAGTGTGTGTCTGCTTTCTGAAGACCTGGTGGCTTAGCTTGCCATTTTTCTTGGTAAGGAGGACATCTAAGAAGGGGAGCTGGTTGTCTTTTTCAATTTCAATAGTGAATTTTATGTGTTTAGAGAGGCTATTTATATGAGATAAAAATTCCTTAAGTTTGTCCAAACCATGGCTCCATTTAGCAAAAATGTCATCTATGTATCATTTCCATTCTTCAGGGGTAAAGGGGATGGTTTTCTTTAACCATGGATAGTATATCTGACATGAAATCCATTAGAGAAGAGAAACTTGTGAATGGAAGGAGTGGGAATTGAGATGAGCACTCATTGAAGGTGTGGGAGATAAAGTAGCAGGCACATCCATGAGCTTGAGAAAAGGAGGCACCCTTTGTGTAAATTGTGATTCACCTATTCTGGTGAGATAAATTCGTGTGGAAGTCTTTAAATTGAGCTAGAAGGTCAATAATTTGCAAAGGAATGTATGATATAATCATGAAAAACAATAAAAGGAGGAATTTTCGAGGAATTACAAGATTAGTGAAGGACCATTTGTGTTGCATAAGCCCATTGAGTTAGCATTGTGATTGGTAACAAGCCCTAGCTCAGTGGGTTGAAATACAATATAATGATTTCTATGTGGATGAAAGAGAATAGCCTTCATCCTTACACTACTGGTCGGTTGAGAGAGAATTTCCCTCTAGGTGCTTCTTGTGTAGAACAACTGAGAAACCACCTACAACATTTGGGTAGACTCTAGGCTTAGTGGGATTTAAAGATAAATAATGAGTTTGACTTGGTGAAGGAGAATCAGCTTCATGAGTCCACCCTCTAATGGTTGATTGAGAACTTCTCTCATGGTTTCTTGGTTTGGCTCAGGGGTGGATAAATAATATAATAGTGAACTAAGCCCATGGTTGGGTGGAAAGTGGCTTACCCTTCATCTGTTACATGTATCATACAATATTGAATATATAAGTACCCTTTTGGATTTTAAATTTGTGATATAAATAATATTCATTGAAATAGAAATGGAATTGATAAATCATGTACAGTTATGTGCTTTGCTATTGATTACATATTTTGGTATGTGTAATACCCAATCATGGCGTGAATAGGTAAATCTAGCTATGATAACTGTGTGATATTCATATGTCTTCCTATGGATATTAATGTGCTCTTGTGATGTGTTTTTCATAATCAAAGCATGGGAATGATAGAATTTAGTCTTGATTAATTTTAATATTATGGTTGTTATAGGCCTTTATCAAGTAAGATGTTATAGTTGAGAAGATATGGGATGTCATCCCCTTAGCCTTTTAGATAACCATTGATGCATGAGCATACTACACTGTAACAATACCTAGGAGGTATTTCCATCTTTACTAAAGAGAGTAGGTTTCCTTAATTTAATTTGAGTCAAATTTATGTAATTAAAATACATGAGTTAGTTTTATTAAATAAAATAAAGATTTTATTTTAGAGATTTATTTAAGAAATGAGGAGAGAATTTCCTCAACGTCATGTAATATAATATTTGAGGAAATTTGTTGAGGAGTTAGAGTTTTTAGGATTAGATTTGGTGAGTAGATCCATCTTTAGTGGATCTCAATAAAAAATATCTCTTTATTAAGAGATCTTAGGAGGGATTTGTAGAAATTAGGATGTATATTTTCACCTACTCATGGAGTTTAATCAAAATCACAAGACACAAATCTACACTACTATTCTGCAGACCTTTTTTCACAGTTTAGAACAAAAATTTCAGACATGCAAGAAGGAATAACACACATGCAATAAGTATTTTTTACTTGGGGAAAGAAATATTCTAAAAATACCAATGCCTATTTCATTAATCAAATGAATATAGATGTATTACAATTGCTTTTCTCAACTAAGCTCACCCTACAAGTACACAACCTATCTCTCTGCTCACTGAAGACCTCTGACCCATACTTAGTCAATTTTTCCTCATTTTGAGATCCTATTTCCTTGCATTGTTCCTTGAGGAATTAGCCCCTCTTATTTAGGAAATTCCCTCAATTTAATTACATAATTCCGTTAGGTTGATCATATAACTACATGCAACACCTGTATACTCAATACTAGTCTACAAATAATGTTACACTGCCTTGGAATCTCCACCTCAACTGGATAACTCAAATTATCTGGATGCACTAGCTATTTTGGGCCAAATGATTAGTTAACTGGATGATCACTGAGTTTGATTGAAGTCCCATTGCTTAACTGACCTTCCACTAATTCCTCCAAAAGTTGGAACTAGTTTACCTGAAAACAACTTGAGATAATTGACCTTGATTGCTACAAATTAGCAATCACACATGAAAACCTGAACTCTAACTCCTCCAAATCGAATTTACTGAGTAAAATGGGTGACACAATCCATGTCACACAAATTAACATCATCCAAGTTGTCTCTTGATGTGGAAATTTGAATTTTCTCAATTTAATCAAATGCAAAATGAAATTGAGAATTTCTTGTCGCATTTTTCAACAAGATTTTAGGATACAAAGAATTTTTAGGAGTTAATTTAGGATTCGAAACCATTTTTGATTAAAATATATTTATATAAATGTATGTAAGCTTATGAGGCATGTTAGAGTGTGTGAGATTGTGGCGAGGGTAGGAAATGCCCATATTGTGAATCAAACAAATTTATACATAATTTTGGTGTGTGAATTTTTAAATGGAGTGAATTCATGAGTGTTATATAATGAGTTTGATATGTGTGTTTTGCATTGGACAAAGAAGCAATTTCAAGATGAACTTCCTCATTGGGAATGAGACGATTCTCGTCGACATCATTTTTGGTATAACAGCTCTAGGTGAGAGCGTGTGACATTGTTCAGGTTGGGAACACTATGATTAATGCCAAAAAATATAAGATGGAATTTCCTATTGGTGTCAATTCATCTATTCAAGCTTAGCATTAATTACATTAACCATTCATTTCAGTAAGAAAAAATAAAAATATATTTCTTGATATTTCCAGTTACATATAGTGTAATTGCTGATGACAAAACATATCCATCCTTTATCTTTCGATGCATGCATCTCGCATCGTTCCCTGCATAAAGTAAAATATATACATCGATATACCAACATATAAAAATATATATATATAGTGGAATAACCACCTAAAAGCAGTGGATCATGTATCCAATTTGTACAAAAAAGGAAACATCTAGGAATCATGACATGATATAGAATACTATCCACATGCCCCAATATAGATATATAACATAGTCACAAAAAGAAAGAAAGATATAAACCAAAGAAAACATCAAAGAAAGAAATAGTGTGTACACTCCAAAAGAAATTGTAGTTATCCAGGAAAAGGAAGCACCCTAACGTTGAATATGTTATCTCCTAGCTTGATTTCTATGTGCATACCATCCAGATCATCCTGTAGCCCCCTCTTCGATAGCCGATCTGCAATTTGGTTGTAATCCCTTCCATTATGCATAATTGAAGAATCTTTGCAGGAGGCCCAAAGATTGTCGATTTTCCTGAGCCATCTGTGGAGCATTTGTTGGCTAATTTTTTTCACCCCTTAACATGGTCAATAATAATCTTTGAGTCCCCAAAAATGTGAATAGCAGGGATGTTAAGGAAATGAGTGAACCGTAGAAGGCCCAAAAGAGCCTCCACTTCAAACCTTGTGTTCGTGCCACTGCTAGCACCCCAGTGTACCCAAAATTCCTGCTCCTATGTTATAGCAATCCAAGAATCACATCCATATTTTTTTCTTTGTGCCGCCCTGTCAAAAAAACCAATCGAGTACTCCATATGAGGGCTTGACAGTTTGTGAAAGTCCTTCTTAGGCCCAGTGCCAAGTGTTTTTCCAATAGAGTACCAACTAATGGTGCAATAAAAAACTTGCATAAAACTATCCCTGGAATTTTCAAAAATTATTTTGTTGCACCATCTCCAAATCTCCCAGAAGAGTATAGGGGGGATAATCCTCCATGAGGATTTTTGTTGACTCCTGTTGGACACCTAATCCTAAAGGGTTAGCATGGAAGCCGAATGGACAAAGCAGTCCAAAGGACCTTGGGATGTGAATCCCAACGGTCACCAAATGTACTATAAATGTATATCAAATTGTTAATAAAATTGCAATGAATGATTTATCGTTCCTATTGTTTTCGCTGTCCATGTCTGTTTAACATGGTATCAGAGCCATGATGTGTGGCCTGTTTTCCCTGAGCAACTGGTCTGAGTTGCCTTGAATAGTGCTGACTAGAGCTGGCCTAGTCTTCTATAAAGCTCCATTAATTCTGCCATCCCTGCGCTGTACCTGCGCTGCTCCTCCATATAATTAGCTGCTTCTGACACTGCATGCGCTCTGTCCTCAGAATTTTCTACTTGAAATTAGCTGCTGCCTGACATCTCTGACCTCTGCCTCTGCCTTATTTCTGAATTGCGCTGTCAGTTTGAAATGCTTGAGCTGTCCATGAAACGCTTGTGAATAGCTCTGTCATTCAATTTATGAATACCACTGTCATTTTGATTGAGACACTTGCGCTGTCCATGAAACGCTTGTGAATAGCTCTGTCATTCATTTTGATTGAGACGCTTGTGCTGTCCATGAAACGCTTGTGAATAGCTCTGTCATTCAATTTATGAATACCACTGTCATTTTGATTGAGACGCTTGCACTGTCCATGAAACGCCTATAAGGAAGGATTTAATTTTACAAAACCAACGAGCTGCCAGGTTTTCAGAATCTCCTTCTAAAATAATGGGGAGGCTTGTCTGTCAATGAGTGTCCTTGCAAGGACTTTCTTTTTCTATGCCGGTCATGAAAACCGTTGGAGACACGCCTCCGATGGTGAATGGCACTGACGATTAGTCAAAACTGAATTATTCTCACAGCATTTGCGATGGCCAGAGCAAAGGGACTTTCACTGGCATTCATGGCATTGTTGTTCGGTTACGTTATCCAAGGAGCAGAAGCGTTGGTTCATGATTGAAATGAAGAGGAGTCCGCGTGCCAGCCTGCCCGACATTATTTGCAGTAGCTCATTCGGAGTCTCGACGGTATATGCCATACACTCCTTTGTTTTTAAATCGCTGGAATTTTAAAGTGGTATACGAGTTATGCTGCTCTTAACATCTGCTTTCAGAGCGAGTTGAACTACGTCTAAACTGCATTTGAGATTGAACTGCCTATTGAACTGTTTTTTAATTGATATATACTGGTAGCATAAGTTATATGCGGTGATATATGTGCGGCTTTGGATGGTATTTGAAAATGATTCAACGGTATTGAACAGCGTAATGGGTTTCAAAGTGTGAACCTTGAAGTCGTGGTGTTTAACGGGCGTCAGTCCGCATGCCAGATGGTCGGCCAGTGGGATTTCGCAGTGCCCTTTTGCTTCTGCCGTTACCTCTGAATTCCATCCATTTTGCCTGTGATTCTCAATACCTATTGCTCACATTGTTCAGTGAATTCGTTTCGCGTGTAAGGAGGCGTAGCGAATCCAACCACGGATGGTGATGTAAACCATTTAGATTGCAGGGCAATGCTTTAACCATGCGGATTCTGGACAGTTCTATCAAAATATTTGACTGAGACAATAACATAGGGCCGATGGTTGTCTTCTGACTTCCCTAAGATTTGCACCGCCGAAACCGCCTTAGTTTTTGCTATTCTTGAACCTGCTTTCCATGTTCTGTCGCATGGAATGTATTTCCCCAACCACTCATTAATGCTACGCCCTACTTCAAGCACTAAATTGCGAGAAAACTTTCATTGTTGTCAAAGAAACCCCACCAGCATGTAGGTTAGAATGGAAATGGAAAATCGAATGTAAATTTCAAAGTGTTTTGATTAAAAGCAAAGAAAACCCCACTAACGTCTTGATGGGAATGGAACTACGAAAGAAGAAATCTGAATGATTCACATTCTATATAAATCCAAATGCTGTATCGAATGGGGCATGCATAGTTTTTTCTCATTTACATATTACTTTTGTTTGAACCCTCCTATGTCACAATCGTGTGCATGAATCTCTTGCAAACAAAGATGAGTACAGGTGTGTTTCATTGTGGTATAATGTGAGTAAAGCTCCTTGAGTTGTGACCGTAAGAGAAGAGATGAACTGCGCATAGAATCTGGAAGTCTGATTCAAAGACTCTCTTCCAGCATTGTTTGGGTAGACTAATGATGATCATTGCAGCAACCTATCAGTAAATTTATATGCAGCTCTTCATTTATTATTCTTGAGTACTGAAGAGATCAAAATTATATTGATGTTCAAATAATCTTGAGAATACTGGCATCAATGGTGAAAATGCTGAATAAGTGGATAGCATACTTTAAATTACAACTTCCGTATTTAGGTCGTGCTACTGTTTGTTAAGTAGAGATGTGTGAACCAATGTCTGCAAGTCAAAATGGGGTTTAAATAACTTTGTTATGATAACTCAAGGGCGCATTTAACTGAATCCAACACATGCAGGAAGAACTTGTGATGGTTTATAAACACATGAGGAATGTTGGTGATGAAATGAATGAGGGACTTAAGGCATAGTTCTGATGTTATGAAGCACTCAAAATTTGATTGATAAACAATTTGATGTTTTATGAATGATTATTGTGGATTTTGGTTTTATAACCATAAATATGGAAGAAAGCTTCCGCATAAAGAGTGAATTAAAAAGAGATTGTCTAATTTTGAATTGGGCAAAATAGAGCATGTATGTTTATAAGCATAGAAGTTGTGAAGATCTTGGTAATACAGGTTCTGATTTGAAAGTGAAGGAGAACTTGAAGGATCCAAGCAAGTTTGCAGTTGCTGTTGCCCCAGTTGTAGTATTAAAACTCATTATAGTCTCTGTCTACATATATATGCATTGATTCCCTGATCCATTTGCTGCATATTTATACAAGATATTGCTGTGCATTGTACATGGATATTACTTTTCCGCATTAAGTAATAATTGTGATCAGTTTTTAAGTGACATTGAAGAAAAATGGCCAGAATCAGTGAAGTATTAGAGTTCATGAAAACTCTTATACAATCTACTGTTGATGACACATTACAAATCAGCAAAGTCTCTCTCTCAGAAATTCAGACATGTCTACAAAATGCAAAGGAAAAGATTGTTTTTTTACAGCTTGAATCACAGCTACAACAAGAAGAGCTACATCAAAATAGACACCATTCTGAACCTGTTTTTGTTCAGAACATTGAGACAACCACCCATGAGCAACATGTTACAGTTCATTCAGATTTAGTACCAAACAAAGCAGCAAGGTTACATGCAGATGCAGAAGGTCAATCTGCATTTCCCAAGCCCATCATCAGACCTTGGGAACAGCTTGTCCACAACAAGCACAGAACTGGTCTTGGATATGACAAGGACTTGTCCTTTCATATTCCAGACTATGCCAAGCCCATTCAGTTTTAGAGTGCTGGATTCATTTATGACAGTTCACATGCTCCTCATGACAGTTCACCTCCAGCTATTCTAGACTCTACTCCTCTTCCACAACAACAACAACAACAACAGATCATGAAATTCCAACACTGTGATCAAGTTGGCCATCTGAAGGATCATTGTTTTGATCTTCATCCATGTAAGCACTGTCATAAAACTAGTCATTCTTCAAACAGATGCTTCAAAAACAAACATCCTGCAAGAACAAAGATTCATCTAGGATGGATCGCTTCTTGGCAATGGGCACCAACAACCAAGAAGATATTTCAAACACATATTAGAACTTGTTCCAGAATATTGAATAGTCTTGCAGTTGAGTTTTCTCCATCTTCTCACCTTGTATCTGATAGGGGGGGAAATGATGGTCATCTACAAGCTTCA
>APFE030888890.1:185295-259757 GCA_000404065.3 Pinus taeda | reverse complement strand
GCCACAACCTGCCACACCAGTTTCAGAGTTGTAGCCAGAGACACAGATGCCCGTGAACATGCCTTCAGTTGGCAATCTAGGACACTTCCTCTAGCAGAAGACTTCAGCTTCTTGCCAGTTTTGGCAGAGTTCCAGGAACAAAATTGAGCACACTTCCTCTAGCAGAAGACTCCAGCTTCTTGCCAGTTTTGGAAGAGTTCCAGGAATTGCATTAAGCATTCCAGAGTTGTTGGTCATCCTTAAACCATCACAGGTTGAGACTTCCCTTTTCAGGTTGAAGTTCTACCTTTTATGTGGGGTGAGACCTCCCTTTTATGGTTGAAGGTTTCCCTCTTTAAAACAATAGGATCATTTCCTCTAGCAGAAGACTTTAGCTTCTTGCCAATTTTGGAAGAGTTTCGGGAACTGCACTAAGCGTTCAAGTGTTGGTGGCCATCCTTAAACCACCGTCCTTTATACCAACATTTCATAGAGCACATTCAGCCTAGTGCTGCCATGCATTTTTGCACATTTTGTATTACAGCTCTCTTCTTGGACTCATACATAACCCTTCAGATTAAGGGAGGGAATGTTGGACACCTAATCCTAAAGGGTTAGCGTGGAAGCCGAATGGACAAAGCAGTCCAAGGGACCTTGGGATGTGAATCCCAACGGTCACCAAATGTACTATAAATGTATATCAAATTGTTAATAAAATTGCAATGAATGATTTATCTTTCCTATTGTTTTCGCTGTCCATCTCTGTTTAACAACTCCATCAACGCAAACATGCAATAATGTTGTCAAACTGGTTATAGGGAAAGTCAATAGTAACAACCAGTTTATTCCATACCTGTGCAGTGATAGGGAAATTTAGAAATATGCGACTGTTGTTCTCCTCCGCATTTCTGCATAGCACACAAATCGCCAGCCCATGCCAATATCTCTTCTGGAGATTTTCACATGTAAGATTCTTGTTCTTCCATACCAACCATAGAAAAAAGAATGATCTTGATGGGGATTTTTGTCTTCTAGAAATTATAGAAATCACATATCATCGTCTGATGGACCTCCTGGCAATAGAGAGTGGTATATATATAAGCGACCATAACATTCTCCACCTTCATCATGCATGTCTATGAAATATGGTCCCTATCTCCCTCCCGACAAATGCCTAATAATTCCATGCCAGTACTGATCCGTTCCCACTCCCACACTATCTGCCCCTTTAGGCCCAACTCCACTGCACATTTCCAAATGGGGCAAGGACCCCGCCATTCAGAGATGACTTGGTGCCAAAACAATATCCCATGACTATTTATACAATGGATAAAATCATCACATATGTGACATCCACCCCAGTACCCAGGATTTGATCTAATCCAATAAGAATCCTGTGGCTCAAACCCAGTTTCCATGCGAGATTTTGTAAGAAGAGTTTACCAATTTTTGTAAATCTGAGCCAAATGGCCAAGCCCATTTTGATCCCAATACACCCTCTGTGCATCCACATAGGAAAATTGTGATCCTTTTGGTAATTATGTCTAATGACTGTGCCCCAAATACCTTTCCCAAATATCATTATCCATTTATGCAGTTTACATATTCTCAATCTGCTACATGGTCATTGAATCTTTGTCTATTGGAAGGAATCATTGTCCAATGGCATCATGAAAAACAATCATGAGAATTAATGAGTAGATTAGAGAACCATACACGTCCAAAGATTAACAATTTTCTTGATCGACCTTCACAAGTTTGAAGGCATGTTATTTGAGTGGAGAATAGTGATCCTTACGTGCGGAACATGAGGATGAAATCTGATCTTCTGATAAGCGGACTCAAGTGTAAGTAAGTTCCATTGTTCCTTTCAATTTAATACTTGTATTAAATGTTCAAAGAGTCGTATAATTACTATTGGAGGCTCTTTTGAAACTTGAGAATTTGGGCCTTATTACTTGTGAAATTTCTACACCAAGCAAGGAGTTTCCTCCATTTTGAAGTTTCAATATGCTTGGATAAGTGTCGCGTGAGGTTAGAGAACTCATTGGTGTTGTAGAGAAATGTTCTTGAATGAATTGTGTGTTGTTTGTTGCATAAATGATGCTCTAGAAGTTGTGAGCCTGAGAATACAACAAAACCTTTATTTTCTCCATGAGATAAGTGGAATTGGGATATGATATAGGAAAGGAAGCAGTACATCTCTTTATTTTTTCTTGTCACTGGATTGATACTTAGGTGGCTCCAATTTTGAAAGATAACATAGGCAGATAAAGAAGATCAAATTTTCTAATTATGTTGGAAAAGGAGATAGTAGAGAAGGCGGCCCCTAACACAAGTCCTTATGACCTGAAGTTGATAGAGGTGGCTACTTCCATGATTAAGTATCTTTTAGAAATGATGAAAGAATCAATTGCAAATTTTAAAAGATGTAAATATATTTTTGCTATCTTCAACCTGTTCTAGCGTGTAGCTTTATATTATTGGGTCCAAATCTATTTACAATGAGAATTGTGTTAATAGTGAGTAGAAGCAAGTGCAAAATTCGAAGAGGAGACAATTGAACCACAATATCTATGGTAGTAGGTCTGTAGTGCCAAATTGTGGTCAAGGGAACACAAAGCTACAAGTACATTTGTAGAGGAATCGAAGTCAATCATTTACGAGGGGTGAAATTGATGTCCAACTCATAACGCAAATAATTTTGTTTCCTTCTCAATGGGATACCAAAGCTTATAACCCTGAATGTAAAATTGCAGGGGTTATGGTTGTAGATTCCAAGAGTGTTGGAACGAAGTATGGACATGTGTGCTCATGTATGTGGACCTCTTAGTACATCATGAGGTGTAGTGTGGTATGGTTGTGGCAAAACATGCATGGAGAGAGATTGTGTAGGCTATCATTTCTAGCCAACAGTTTTTCCATTTGGTGATCTTTGAATCTATCTATTTCCATGTGAGTGACATTTGTAAGGGATGATTTATGTGTTGTTTTTTCATGGTTAAATTTTCGTTGATCGTTGGAAAATCTATGGTTCAGATCTAACACATGAAGCCCTTGCTGCATGGAAGAACTGATAAATCGAGAAACTAAAACCATATACTTGGTTGTAGTGTGGAACGTGACTTGATGCATGCTTGTCAAAAGTTAAATTTTCTAACTAGGATATTAAAGTATTAGTTGCATTAGAAAGAGCTTTGATGTCAAAAGTTCAAATTCTTGTAAATTTGCATTCTAAATTTATAAAATTCAAGAGATGGTCCATAGTGAGAGAGCCACAATGTAAAGTGAGCATATAAATATATGGAGGTGGATGTCAAAATCAAACATAGGCAGAAGTTAAATGTCAATGTTTAATAATTTTTGAAGACAAATTGCTTCCCGAAAGTTGTATGGCTTATCATTATCATTGTTCGAGCTATCCCAATGATAACATTGAAGAGGTGAAAGTATTCAACAAGTATTATAATATTATGTACTCAAATATATAATAAAAAATATATCATTTTTTTTGGTGTTGTTGTGTCCTAGATCCGCCCAAAATTTGAATAAAGGGATCTTAGGTACACCTTGAGTACATTTATGATAATGCATGATTTGTTTGTTTAACGTCGACACTAAACACAACTTATAAGGGAAAAATAATCAAAGCTCATAACTGATATATTTCGTGAACATTGCAATCAAGTAACTACAAGGAACACTGAAGCATTCAAGTCATAATAAGATGCACAAGTTGGGATGAAGAATCAAGTGAGCATGAATACTAGAAAGCATAAAATTTAAGAAAACAAGAAAAGTATGTTTAATGTAAGGGATCACCATATGAATAGATAAATGTAAATAAGTCGTGCAAAGTCTAGATTTGAAGTGAGTTAAGTCAAGTTAATTTATTTTGGTGTAATGAAGTCATGAAATATAGATAAGAATTTGATCCAAAGTCAAGTCAAGAATGTATTAAAGTTAGAGTCATTGGTTATTTTGGGTGCATGATCAGTGGTACTTGACACCTAGAGTCTAGTCACTATATCAGAATCACAATGAAAAGTTGAAGGAAACTTGAGAATACTAGCAGAAATAATATTGCAATAATTTGAAGCTAAGTGTTGAGAAACCAAGTGCTAGATAGTTTAATTCTTGATTCCTCTTTCTTGATAATTACTTGCGAGTGTTAGTTGCCTTCTTATTAATTTTATGTTCTCTTCATCAAGCAATTATACAAAACTTCAAAGCAAAAATATCACAAAGAGACATAGAACACCATAAATTAGGCTCCAAGCTAGGGAAAAGAGCCACAAAGGGGAAAAACCAACACTCCTTCTCTTATAGAGTTAGATAAAAATAATATATCTGAGATCCAAGACCAAGACCAAAACTTCCACAAAGATCCCAAGTCAACCCTCCTCCAAGTCTCCTCTAATCAAGTCAAAGTCAACAAAATTCAACATTGGTCAAACCATCTGAAATCTGGTCAAATCATAGGAATTTTTGTCGTATATTATAGTTGAATCTCAGCCCCATAATGACCTTATAAAACCATAGAAAAATCACACATGTGAGCAGAAATAGGGTATAAAACTCATTTTCTCTCTCTCCTTTGACTTCAACTATCTCTTCTTCTTGATTAGGCACATAAATGATGATGATGTGATAATGAATGAATGATCTTCCAATAGTTCAAGTTTACTTGTACATATATCTATCTAGGAGGGTTGAATAGGTGCCACATAGGCCGACTTGTCCAAGGAGGGTTGACTTGGTCTTTGTTTGATTCTTTGACTAAAAAATGAAAATTCTTTTTTTACAAAATCCAAATGGGACTTCTTGACTCAAATACATTTTCTTTTTTGACTCATAATAAATCATTTTTGACTCTTTTGACTCTATAAGAATGAAGAACATTGTTTGACCAAAATAAAAATAATACTATAATGAATATATAATAAATATATTGATGATGAAATTACATTATATTTTGAAAATGGACACTAGTTACAATTTCAATACTCCCTATTAACTAGGGAGGTATTCATAATGACACAATAGGATATTCTCAAGTTGAAATATTCATAGAAGAAATGATCAAGATTTATAAATATCAATGATGATTTACATCACCGTAGTCAACATTGCCAAAATACCAAGGCCTTGACAAGTATGCTATATCTCTCCACTAGATTAGAGCACAATTCTAGGAGGCATAAATTTGGACACCACCGCCTCTCAAGTCACATACCCCACCCAGGTGTTCCCAAGGTATGATATCACAAGACCATTTCCTAATCCAAGGAAAAGTGTGTCCTCTGGGCCATTCTTTACCAATTCTATGTATCCAACATAGGATGTTAATCCTAGTCAACCACAATACATGACCCAATAATGCACGTCCCTGATGCTTATCCAATCCACCGTTCTCCCTACCAGTGTTCATGCACTAGGTTTATGAATGTTAGTCCTAGCCATAGTATGTGACACATGGAGAACATGGTGTCCACCCTCACTCCCTCTCAACTAGGGAGGAGATCCTCAATCTATCTCAACCATGGGGGAGATGTAAAAAAGCCCAAGCTTCTCGCACAAATACTCATGCTTCTTTTTAAGAAGGGACTTCATCAATAGATATGCTACCTATTCATTAGTGGAGATATACTGTAGCTTCACAAATCCATCCCACACCATGCTTCATTACATGTAGTGATACTTGATATTAATTTTCTTTGTCCTCGCATGAAAAACTAGGTTCTCTAACAACGTTATGCAACTTTTATTGTCACAACATTTGATGGTTGAATCCAAAGGTCCTTCAAACAACACAAAAAGCAACTTACATAGCCAAAATACTTCATGACTACCTTCACTGGTTTCCATATATTCAACTTCAAAAATACTTTATTCAAATGAGTCTTGTTTTCTACTCATCCATGAAACCATAGTTGATCCCAAACGAAAACAACCACATGTAATGTTTTTCCATCTTTAGCACTGCTTGCGTAATCCAAATTAGTATAGCCCAATAATTGAATCTCATTTCGTACAACACATCTCAAACAACGATGTATGGTCCCATGGAGATATCTTAAGATATTTTTTGCTGATATCTAATGATCATGTCTAAGCTCCATCTGAAACTAGCTAAGAGTATTTACTGCAAAACATATATCTAACTAGGTGTTCATGAGATACATCAGAGAACCAATCATATGTAGGTAAGATGATGGATCAACAAAACTTGAACCTAAACTCCTTATCTCTTCAAATTTGTGATCATATGTGTTGTCATGGGTTTACTATCCATCATCCCAAATTTTTGTAGAATCTTGATCACATATTTTCCTTAACCAAGATAAATTTTGTCAATTTCCTACCAAAATTTGGGTCCTAGGTAATATTGCATTAGTATAAGATCTGTCATGTCAAATTCAACTAATGGTTCCGTCTTGCATTGACAAATAAGATGATCCACTCCTGTTATTAGTATGTCATCCACATATAGAAATATGATCATAGGTTCATTCTTTGCTAACTTGATGTAGAGGTTTAGATTTGCAATAACCTTGAGGAAACCATATTAGATAAACATCCATTTGGTCATACCATGCTATAGGGGCTTGTTTTAAGCCATATAGATCCTTCTTTAACTTGAAAACATGAGTTTATTTTCCATGCATTTCAAATCCTTGAGGTTGTTTAATGTAGACTTCTACATCAATTGTACGATTTAGAAAAGCTATCTTTACGTCCATTTGATGTATATTCCATTCCATAGAAGCTGCAATAGATATGAGAGATCTAATTGTTGTGTACCTGGATGTTGGAGCAAAGGTTTCATCATAATCAATTCCTTCTTGTTGAGAGAAAACTCTAGCCACAAATCTTGTTGTATTTGTCAATACTCCCATTGATTGCATGCCTGATTTTGTACACCCACTTAGAAGTCACAATTGATTTATCCTTTGGTCTAGGAATAGTTTCCCAAACATCATTTTTTATTATTGATTGGTACTTCTCTAGCATTGCATTCTTCCATACTTTATTTTCAAGGGCATTTTCATAAGTAGTAGGTTATGTTTCAATAAGTTTGGTCATGTATGATACATAACCAAAAGATATTTTGGGTCTCTTCCTTTCTACGAATGTTCCTTTTGCTGTTGCATGTCCTTCAACTTCTTGTAGAGTTGTTCTTAGCCAAGTTGGTCCTTTTCGAGTTTCTAGAATGATGACAGGTTGTACATGTTCGCTTGGTCCTTATGGTTCTTCATGATGATAAATTTTAGGTTTTGGAGAACTAACTTGCCTTGGACTCTCTTCATTAGGAAATATGAGTCCTTCTTCATTAGAGTCAATGGGAATATCCTTGGCTTTCTTGTATGCAATGATTTCAATGAATGTAACATCTTTGCTTACTTCAATATGACGTTTTTCCTTGATGTAGATTCTATATGCTTTTGATGAGGTGCTATAACCAACAAAGGTTCCTTTCATACCTGCAGGATTCAAATTCCTCCACTTGTCCTTGGGAATATGAATGTAGACATGACATCCAAAAATTTTGAGGTGGTCAACATTAGGCTTCTTTCTAGTAAATGCTTCTTCTGAGGTCATGTTGTCAAGAATTTTGTGAGGACGTCTATTTTGAATGTAAATTGTTGTATAGAGGCTTCTCCCCATAAGAATTTTGGATGGTCTTTATCATGTAGCATGCCTCTCACACATTCTTTAGTAGATCAATTCTTCCTTTTAGCTACACCATTTTGTTTAAGATTTTAAGGGACTATTAGATCCCTCTTAATCCCAACTTCCTTGCAAAAGGCCAAAAGTTTTTTAGATGTATATTCACCTCCAATATATGATCTAAAGGTCTTGATATTCTTTTCTTTCATTTTCTCAACTTCTGCTTCGAACTCTTGGAACTTTTTGAATACTTCATATTTAGACTGGAGAAAATATATCCGTCTTTTTGGAATGATCATCAATAAATGTTACATAGTATTTATGAACACCAAGTGATTTTTCTGACATGGGTCCAAAAACATCAGAGTGGATTAGGTCCAAGACTTCCTTGGATCTTGAGTCATTCCTAGGAAATGGCTTCTTCATGCTTTTGCCTAGAGCAGACCCTTTACAAACTCCTTCATGTTCTTCCTTCAATTGAGGCATACATATAACCATTTGACTCAAGGATGGCAATATTTTGTAATAGAGATGGCCATACCTTCTATAACATAAATCATAAGGATTGATGTCCAAATTTACTAAATCCATAGGAGGAGTTAGAAGTCTTTACAACCTCCCCTCATGAATCCGAATAGTCCTTGCATGTTCAATACTAGGTCCATTTTCCAAAACAATTACTCTACCATCAATAAATGCTACCCTGTCTCCTTTATCTTCTAAATAATAAATAGAAAGAAAATTATTTTCAAACCTAGAACATAGAGGATGTTTTTGAGGTGAATGTTCCCACTAGATTCCATCTTTATGGAGCAAAATCCAATCCCTTTATTTGAAGAGCTATTTTGTCTCCAAGTTCGACTTTGTGAGAAGAGCTTCCTTTATGTAGGGTATTGATATATCCAATTTCACCTATCATATGCCTTGAAGCTCCATTGTCAATTACCCACATGTTTTCATTTTCAAATGAACTTGTAAGTGTGGAGTAGAGACTTTCGTCCTTGGTTTATTTAGATAGTTTAGAGATGAATTTGGTGATGTGTCCTTTGATGGATTTAAAGAGACTCCTTAGTGCCTTGATACCTTCCTTTATGTACATTTACATTGAAAAGAGATATAAAAGATAACTACTACAAAGATGTTTTCAATCAAAAGTGTCAAAAAACTGTGATCTTCAAGCTTCCTTCCTTCACCTTAGCTCTGAAACCATGTTGAGATACCAAATGCTAGATAGTATAATGCTTGATTCCTCTTTCTTGATAATTACTTGTGAATGTTAGTTGTCTTCTTATTAATTTTTTTTTTCTCTTCATCAAGTAATTATACAAAAATTCAAAGCATAAAGATCACAAATCCAAGCCAGGGAAAAACCCCACAAAGGAGAAAACCCAATAATCCTTCTCTTATAGAATTAGATCAAAATGAGATATACAAGATCCAAGAACAAGATAAAAACTGCCACAAAGATCCCAAGTCAACCCTCCTCCACATCTCCTTCAATCAAGTCAAAGTCAATGAAAGTCAACGTTAGTCAAATCACAAAAAAATTGGCCTTTCAGTAGAGGCCGAATTTCAGCCTTGTAATGACCTCAGAAAACCTCAGAAAATTTGCACGGGTGAGCAAAACTAGGCTAGTAAACTCCTCTTCTCTCTCCTTTAACTTCCTTCTCTCTCCTTTGACTTCAACTGCCTTTTCTTCTTGATTAGGTGCATAAATGATGATGAATGAATGATCTTCAAAGAGGTCAAGTTGACTTGCCATATATAACTATCTAGGAGTGTGGAATAGGTACTGCATAGCCCAACTTGGTCTTTGTTTGACTCTAACATTAAAAAAAATTCTTTTTCTTTTCTTACAAAAGTCCAAATGGGACTTGACTCAGATACATTTTATTTTTGACTCATAATATATTGTTTTTTACTCTGGACTCTATAAGCATGAAGAACACACTTTGACCAAAAATAAAATAATAATAATAATAATGAATAATATAATAAATATATTGATGATGGAATTGTATTACACTATGAATACTAACCCTAGTTACAATTTAAACGCAAAGAAGGATTTTTTTTTTGGAAAAGTAGACCTACTGAGATTTGGAAAGTAACACAGTCTTTATGATTTACCACTGACAGTTGGACAAGTATTTGCAAGTAACCCTTGCAGTAGAAATTTCACAATAGAAATGGAGAAGAATAACTTCCAACCGAGGTTGGGTAGAAGTTTTGAAGACAATTCCACAATTGTAAATGTGGGTAGAGTTGTTGAAAGGAAGAGCAGGTGAAGCTCTTGAGAGTTTGTAGAGTGCAAAATCCTAGAGGAGTAAAGGAAGCTTAGGAAGTTCCAGAGAAGAGAACCAGTGTTACCAAAAGGCAGGGTTCATAGAGAAAGCATCTTGGTGAGGTACTTGTAGTAGGGTGAAGTAGAATTTCTATTGCAGAGGCTTAGTGAAACTCACAAGTGAACTAGGAGAAGTTCAGATAGGGGAAAAAGTGATGATGACTACTAATATTCATGTAAAGTGTTCAAGTGAAATCTGCAACATGATGGAGGGGAATTCAAAGGAAAATGGAATAAATATAGAGAGGACGAGTCAAGTGAATTTGACCAAGAAATGACTGAGTTAAAGATACAACTTAGTGTACTAAAGGAGCTGCTACAAGAAAGTGCAAGAGACCGAATATTTGGATGGAAAATGAAGAATTAAGTTAAATATCTTGTTAAATAATTGTTTACAAGAAAGTTGAGGAAGAATATGAGGAACTTGACGAGAGCATGGTTAAAGGAAGAAGAACTAAAAGTAGCTAAGTATGAGGAAGAAGGAGTTTATTACTATGAACCAGAACAAGGATCACTACTTGGGGAGGATGATAATGATGAAGATGTTGATGAAAGACTTCATGAAAGTATTGTGGGTGACTTGAAAGACTTAGATCAATATGAAGACCTAATGAAAGAGGCATCAAAGGAGGCTAGAAATCCTTATGATTTGTATATGCATACATGTTTTGCAACCATCAAAGGGAAAGGACAATCACTAATAGAGAAAGAACGAAACCAAAATTCTGTTACAACAAAGGAAGAGATAGAATTGTCTTATGGATGCAATCAAGATGGAAGTGATACACACTATACAAATGCAACAATGAACACGAAAAATTTGGTTTCTAAGGATAACCAAAAGGAGGATCAGAAATATGATGAACAAAATTTATACATAATGCTAATGGAATTTGATGAGGAAATTAAATTGGTGGAGAAATTGATGAGAGAACTCGAGAATGAAATTTTATTTCATTCAACCCAAGATGAAGAAAGCAACAAATCTCATCAGTAGACTATAAATATGAAATGGAGGTTGAAAGATAAGCTAATGCACATGGCGAGACAAAAGACTAAATGTTTGTAGACAACAATGAAGAGAAGGAAGCAATCATTTTCATGATTAATTGTAATTTTTGGGAATTTAATATTTGTTGTAATGCATTTACAGATGCAGGGATGAAAGTCAAATTTTTATAAAATAAAGTGACTTAAACATATTTGGATAAGTGTCTGGTGATGGAGAATGGAATATGAATAGTGAAAGGGCAATGAAGGCCATAAAATTTTCAAGTTTTGAAACATAGCTACAATGGACCAGTGTCAACAACATGGATCGACAAAGGAATATGTTGAACATCGAGATTGTTGAGTTATGTATTATGATGAAGAAGTTACCTAAGAAGAGGAATACAAGTTGAAAGTTAGCAAAATAAATCAGATGAATGTAAGAGAGTACATTAGCAGGGCTATTGGAGCATTGCGAAATAATGTATGGAAAATAAGAAGATTGAGAATAATAGTTGTGCATCAGCAGAAAATGAGATATTTTAGCACTAAAACAAAGGTTGTAAAATATGACAATGGTAGTGAGGCAAATGGAAAACAATAAGACAAAGTTTGGGATCCAAGAGGAGAAGAAATTACAGTGGATGCACCTGCAATTGCAAAATTTTAAGACGAAAAAGGTGAAAGGTACAACCAATAGAAGTAGGATCATGAACATGAGTCCATGAATTATTTTACCTAGGGAGTCTAATGCAGGAGCATAATACACTACAACAAGATCTAGGCGGTCTTTCCATCTTTACTAAAGGGAGTGGATTCCCTTAATTTATTTTGAGTCAAATTTATGTAATTAAAATATAAGAGTTATTTTTATTAAATAAAATATAAATTTGATTTTAGAGATTTGTTTAAGAAATGAGGAGATAATTTCCGAAAAGACGTAATATAATATTTGAGGAAATTTGTTGAGGATTTATAGTTTTTAGGATTAGATTTGGTGAGTAGATCCATCTTTAGTGGATCTCAACCAAAACTATCTCTTTGTTAAGATATCTTAGGAGGGTTTTCAGAATTAAATAGATTTTAATAGTTAGTTTAGGATCTGAAACCAATTTAGGTTTAGATATATTTGTATAAATGTGTGTAAGACTATGAGGAATGTTAGAGTGTGTGAGGGTGTGGCTATGGCAGGAAATTCCCATATTGTGAATAAGGAAAATTAGTATATAATTTTGTGGAAATCCAAAGAGTGTGAATTTTGAGTGAATTCATGAGTTTTAATTTATGATTTTGATATGTGTGTCTTATGAGATACACTGTCTCATTGGGAATGAGAAGATTCTTGTCAGGATCAACCATGATGGTTGATTGGTTCAAAAAGGATATTAATGAGTCTCAATCTTGGGAGCTTGGTCCGATTTAAATAGAATGGAAAATATATAAATCCTAGTATTTATGATTATAGGGTCTTGTTAGTGATATGGACCTATAATAAAGAGTAACAATCTTGATTTTGAAGTGAGGAAATAGAAGATAGAGTCTTCACAGAGAATTTGATGTTGAAAGTGTTAAAGATTTCCCAAGAATTATTAAATTGTGGAAAGTCTTTAGAAGTAATTGAAGTGGACATGTGTGGCCTTTTAGTGACACTGATCAGCCTTCATTAGGTCAATTGTGGGATTGAACAAATCTAATGTATCCTTGCTTGGAATGTTGATAAGTTCAAAGCTATCCCTATTTGGAATAAAAAGGTTTGAAGGCCTCAAATGAGGGAAAATTTTGAACAATGACCTCTTTGACTTCTTGGACGAAAGGTCTCGTAAATCATTATGAAATGAAGGATTTTGGATGCCTTCATGGTTGGTGAACAACTCTGTAGCTACATGAAACTTCTAGATAGGTTTATTCCCTATTGGAGTCTCTTTTTATCCTTGAGAATAGGATGAGAAACTCTATCAAAAGTCTACCTTTTTCCTTGAACAATTCAAGGATTGAGTTTGGAACTTTTGGGATTAAATGTTTTATCCTCAACCCTTGGTCACATAGGCTAGTGGGGGATGTGACTGAGACCTCAACCACAAAGGGGCTTAAGAATAGAAGTCCATTAACCATAATTATTTCAATTCCAGTGGCTGGTGGCCCACTAGGCCCTTAACTAGATCATATTTAAGTCATAAGTGAGAGTTTTATGAATATTGGTAGCCTAGTTAATGGGAATGTTAGTTGAAAAGAATGCAATTTTTTTAGTTGAAAATTTGTTAAGTATACCATACCAAATAAAATGAGAGATGTGTTATGTTCCAAGTGGCCTAATTAATAGGAATATTGTTGATGTAAAAGTAGAGTTACAATTGTTAACAATCTATCAATTGGACCATAAAGAAAGGGATGAGATGTGAAATCTATCAAGAAATGCATATTAGCATTGGATTTTGTTAAGTGTCAAAGATGGAAAACTAGATTCTATTAGGTGCACAAGATAGACAACCAAAGTACATTAGGGAGTAGAAGTATAGACATTTGAAAAATAAAAAAGGAGCGGTTTATTGAAAAACCTGTATTTGGATGCCAACACAATAAACCACATAGGGGTTATATGGAGTCCACATGAGCACTCTATGATCCTATGGGTAGTTGGGTGTTGACATGACTTGATGAAATGGCACATATGGAAATTTTAGGTGACATGGCATGTTGACATGCCATGATAATGTTGAAATGTAGTAGAAGAGAGTCGATGTGGCGATCAACATGTCACTTGTCGTGGAAGGTGAGATCGAATTTGAAGGTCTTATAATCTAGAATTTTGTGAAATTATCCATTTTGGGTTTTCCTAGATCTAAAAATAAAAATCCATACATCCAAATGAGTGGGAGTTTAATTGGCATGGACCCAAGTTGATGTGTCAAGTGTTGACATGGATTAGAGGTGTAGTGATGTTGAGGTGGAGGTTGATGTGGTAGCCCCATGGAAATGGCATGGATTAGCAAATATTCAAGTTAGTAGAAATCCACCTTTTTAGTTAAATGGGAATTTTAGATTTTCTCATATTCGGATATGACCATTTATCAGGTGGAAATATAAAATAAGAAGGAACAACCACAATAGGAAAAATAAAAATTATGGTTCTAAAAGAATAGAAATTGAAAAAACCATAATATATGGAAAATACTAGATCTAGATGTGGGGGACAACCGACATGTATTCATGAGGATATTTTAACCCTACAATATTAATTTTTGTAAACAAATTCTTAATAAAATAGAAAATATGCAATGGAAAACACACACATTAACATGAAGATTTTATCCTGAAAATCCATATCGAGAAAACCAACAACATTTTTTCAATATATTCTACGATATATTATTACAATACAAAATATATATCCCATAGAATCCATGAAATGAAAATCCATTTACCCTGGATTAGAATACAACCGTAGTTCCTTAACTGAAACTAATAAACCATTTACGATATATTATTACAATACAAAATATATATCCCATAGAATCCATGAAATGAAAATCCATTTACCCTGGATTAGAATACAACCGTAGTTCCTTAACTGAAACTAATAAACCATGGACAAAACCATCATGCACCACAAAACCACTTTGAGAAAAGAAAGTGTGCAAAAAACCACCGAAAATGGAAAAAAAACCACCCAATTTATTTTTGAGAACTCTTCCACCAAACTCCCATGTAGGGTGTTTTTCTTGCCCCACCCCCCCACAAATGAGCCTTTAAAACAACCTAAAGAATTTATGGTGAAGGGTAAGAAAGAACTGGTATGCAACTTAAAGAAGCCTTTGTATGGGTTAAAACAGTCACCAAGGATGTGGTATCATAAGTTTGATACATTTATATGGGGACTTGGCTTCACTAGAAGCAAAGTAGATCACTATGTGTATTTTAAATTAATTGGTGATGATGTTATTTATTTGGACTTGTATGTGGATGATATGTTGCTAGTTGGAAATGATAAAGAAATTATCAAGGATTTGAAGACCCAATTGTCCTCCAAATTCAACATGAAAGATCTTGGTGCTAAAAACTATATTTTGGGCATTGAAATTAAAAGATACCCAGCAAAGAGGAAGCTTTGGTTAAACTAGAGGAATTATGTCGAGACGATACTGCAGAGGTTTAATATGCAACATAATAAACCGATGAAGGTTCCTATTCCTGTAGGTGTGAAGTTATCTGCTGAACAGTGTCCCAAGACAAAAGAAGAGAAAAAGGACATTTCCCATGATCCATATGAAAGTGCAATCGGTAGCCTGATGTATGTGATGGTCTATACTAAACCATACATTACACATGCAGTTGGAGTATTGGGAAAGTTTATGTCAAAACTAGGGAAGGAGCACTGGACAATAGTGAAGCGAGTTTTTAGGTATTTGCATGGCACTAGTGATTATGGTTTGTGCTACCAAGGAAGACCAGGATTGGACAAAGTGTTGGATATTCATGGCTTTGTTGATGCAAACTGGGCTGGAGATCTGGATTAGAGAAGATCTACAAGTGGGTATGTGTTTAACCTCTTTGAAGGTGAATTTAGTTGGATGAGTAAGAAACAATCTATAGTGGCACTATCAACTACAGAGGTAGAATACATGGCAGCCACTCATGCAAGCAAGGATGCACTTTGGTTGCAGAGATTGTGTTCAAGTATGCGGTTAGTATAGGGAGCTATAAGGATAGACTGTGAAAGCCAAAGTGCAATTTTCTTGGCAAAGAACCCTGCTTATCATTCAAAGACAAGGCACATTGATGTTCAATATCACTTTGTGAGGGATATGATAGAAGAAAAAAAGGTGTTGCTGGTAAAGGTGGACACTTTGAAGAATACTGCAAATGCATTGAAAAAATTTGTGAGCTCGGAGAAGTTCTCATGGTGTAGAGAAACAATGGGCATTGCTCAGCTGGATAAATGACTAAGCTCTCTTGTGGCCCCCTGTGGAAAGAAAACAACAAGTGGGAGAATTTTGGGTTATGTTGTATTCTTTCCACGACTAGCTTGCCTAGTTAATCGGGGGGGCAGAGCCCCCCCTTTGTTGCATCGATTGCGTAGTGGGGGGGTCACAGGGGGTTTGAGGGGGGTGGTTAGCCCCCCTCTATGAGGTCCGAGGCAACACCTTGGGGAAAAAATTTTGGACCCTATATTAGGTGGGCGAACCTAACTATGGTTTTGTGCATGGTTTTCACACATGGTTTTGGGCGTGATGGTTTTCCGTCCATGGTATTGGATGCTTCGATATATATATATATATATATATATATATATATATATATAATATATATATTTATATATATAATATATATATAATATATATATATATATATATATATATTATATATATATGTATGTATGTATTGTAACATTGAAAGGAACATAATAAAAAATCAATTTGGTAGTCCTAATTTTTGGATCCACGGGGGAATCTCAGTGTATATTTGTTTTATGTGTTATGTTCTCGCTATTGTTTATTTTTCGTATCTAGAATTTGTATGCAGGTAATTGTAGCCACCACATCTGTAATTTCTTGCATTCCTATTTAAATTTGGATAAAAGATATATATTTTCAAGGGTCTCGTTCTTTTTCAAACTCCATGAGAGTCTTCATATCTTCCATGGAGATATCCTAGTCAAATATTCTTGGTCTTTGGATGTTGATAGCCTTCTTCCATGGTTTCATATACCATGATATCTTCCTTCCTTTCTTCACACATTTCATTCCTAGGAGCTTCCAATAAGAATTCCTCAATTGTAGTCAACCACCTCATACTTCATATGAGGACATATTATGTTGATTTTATCTAGTGAATGTGTGACCCATGCATTTATGCATTCCTTCAAAGGATGAGATCCTTCCTTTGATTATGCTTTCAAGATAGAGCAGTGATCCATGTTACCTGCAACCATATGACATGACTTATACAATACCAAATGTAAGCACACATACATCATTTTTCCTTTGGGTCATCCATACTTCCTGCAACAACTTACTTGATTGAAAGAGCTTCAATCCCTTGATCTGGTTCACTTTTATGTCATCATACCACCATCCCATGAATCCCACAAGTTTGGAATTCTTGATGAAACACTTGCTTCTCCCTGTGATTGATGAACCTTTCAATAAATATTCCATCAAAGAATATTAAGGATCTAAAGTATCCTCATTAGCAGATGTTTCCTTTTGACGAATGTATGATAAACCTTGAACTAGATGACTTTTCCACTTATGTTTCCAATGAGATTCCCAAGAACTATATCCTTGAATTCCATAGATTCTAACCATATTTCATGCTCCTCTATGATGATGTCCTGAGCTCTTGCTTCCAATGCTTCTATGGTTCATTGATGCATCCATTTAGTGAATCGTGAGAGCCATATTTTACAACAGAAGACTTAGGAACTTGAAAAGAACTTAGGCGATGAAGACTATCTTAGTCATAGTAGGGATCTCTTACTTCCTCTATTTTGGACTTCTTTTTTTTAGCTTCTTCCACTTCTTTGGTGATATGATTTTCTTCTCTTCCTCTTTTGTTATTTTCCTTCTTTATCTTACGACAATATCTTTTGTAGTGTCCATATTCTTGACACCCATAGCATTTGATCTTAGCCATGTTCCTTTTCTTTTTCTGAGAATAAAACTTCCCAAATTTTCCATTTCTTCTTACCATTGTAGCATAAGCTTAATTTTTCTCACCTTCTCCCACATTAGATTTGGCCTTTAGTCTAGATTCTTCAATCTTTCACAATGACCATATATTTTGGAATGGAGTAGCTTCTTTATTCCCATAAATAATTGAAGTAAAGCTACCCCAATCCTCCGACAGTGCATTTAATACAACTGTAGTCATTTCTCTATCAGACATTACTTCTCCCATATCTCATATATCCTCATAAAGTATGAGGCTATTCCATCTTCCTTTGACATCTTAAATTTGTATAGTTCTTGTCTTAATGAGATTATTTCTCCAGTAGTGCTTACGGAATACAACTCTACTAGTTTGTTATAGATTTATTTTTAAGTTTTGAGTTTAGATACATATGGGATGAGGGGATCCTTGATGGACTCTATGAGAATCCTTTGAGCCCTAACTTCCCCTTTCATATGATTGGCAAGAGCTTGAGAATCTTCCATTACCGGTTTAGTGATAGAGCTTTTTACATGTTCCACAAGCTCATTTTCAATGAGATTCATATCTATCCTTTTCATCATGCAAGATAGTTTGAATCCCTAACCAATTTGTTTCTTTCCTTGAAAAAATACATTTTGACAGATTCATATGTGGACATAAATATACTTACTTGATAGGATGCTCCTTATTATTGTTTCTTCCTTGATTTTGATGATGATATAGAGGATAGAAAACTTCTCCTTGATGAAGGTATTTTTCTTCAAGAATGATCCTTGATCCCACAAGGAGTGAGATGACATTGCCTTTTGATCTAGCTTCCTTTGGATTAATAGTCTTCAAAACACTTTAATTTGAGTAGATGTAGGGTTTTGACCTTCTTTTCTTGATCGTGATCTCAATACTTCTTTGCAGACTTCTTTGATCTAAGATTAAGATTCTTCCTTTGACTTCAAGATGATCTTTGCTTTGATTCCTTCCATGAGATTTAATCCTTGAGTTTCCCTTGATAAGATTCCCTTCCTTGACTTAGTCACCTTATCTTTGAAACCATGTTGAGAAATCTAGGGCATAACAATTAGGTGATTTCCCTTCTATTAGTAACTGCTTGTGAGTGATTTTTACTTCTTTAGATTGGGATCTTCTTTTGCTTAAGTTATTAGTATTTTTCTTCATCAAACAACTACCAATGCATAAACCATAAAGAGACAGGAGACACAAAATATAGGTTATGAGCTAGGGCCAAAACCTCTCACTCTTGAGAGGAAAACCAAAACAAATTCTTCTTATAGAGATTCCAATTGACGAATACCAAGACCCTTGACCTATTTTCCACTCCAAGACCAAGTCACAAAGGCTTCCTTGTTTAACTTATGCTTCCTTGAGTCAATGAGAGTCAAACTCCTTCCTCCTCCCACCTTCCTTGGCTAATCTTCAGATTTTGGCCCTTAGGTCAGATCTGCTCCTTTCAACCCTCCTTTAGAAACCCTAGTTGCAGTACTTGACGTCGTTTTATATCTTGATCTCCTTCGCTTGATAGAAGAACATTCTACTACAAGTCGACATAATGGTTGTCTTCTTTTCTTCCTTGATTCAGTCTTGGAACAAAATTGTAACAATTTGGCTTCCTTTTACTGCAGACTGTACTACTCTTCTTTGCACATGTGGGAGGAATCATCTAAAACAGGTCCAAGATATTGCGGCTACTCTTCCTCCAATTCTTTGCTATAATATAGGTTTATTCCTTCACACTTCTTGTATATTTCAGATGCTTTTTATGCTCTACTTGAAGTGAGGCGAAGAACCTCTATATATAGTGGTTAGTCCATGCATAATAGGCTGACATTACTTCAAGACTAGGTCGACATTACTTTCTAGAGCCATCTTTATTTCCCTTTGCTGACCAACTTGGAGGAGGACTTGTGACAAGTCTTGGAGGGCTAATTATACTTATCTAATGACTCATATAAAACGTAACATGCCCAAGAAGGGTCCTTCATACATGACATAGAGTCAAATTCATTTTTATGACTAGATGACAAAACCTAAAGGCTCACAATGGGAGCCATCACTAAATAAAATTCCTTGCTCATGAAACCCATGAGAAAAACATTAAAATAATAATTTTTTTCTTCTTTTCATCAATTACATAAAATCACAATTACACATGTCATTATGAAGACCAAACCTAGTTACACTTTTCAACAAGGAGTAAGTTTCATTAATTGAGTTGCTTACAATAATGGGTATCAAGAGTCACTAAGGATGAGCCCGTTTGACGCACAATATGAGCGGAGTTATAATACTCCCATCTGTTGGAGTGATCCAGTGAATAGGGTATTGATATGGCCAGACATGTTGGCAGAGATGGAATATAGGAAATGTGGGTTATCAAGAAGAATCTGAAGGAAACACAAGACAAACATAAAATTTATGTTGATCTATAAACCTCCATGGATATTCCACTGGGCAGTTCGTCACAACATATATGATAATATTATATTAAAAATATAAGATTCTACACTATTATAGTTTTATTAAACATTAAGATCTAGATATTTAACTTTAATTAGTGCATGCATGCGAATGCAAATTATGCAGCAAAGTAGAGAACAACAAAATAAGCTCAGACACACACATAAGGCACAAGATATTCTCTCTGGGAAACCCTTTCGGGAGAAAACCTAGCTGGAAGGTGAGGTCACTTCACTCTCTTTCTTTGTATATAAATATGGTTGCAGGTACAAATAAGTAATGCATGTGGCCCATGTGATCCATGTGGATGTTGGTGGCCACCCACCTATTCCAATGGGACCCCCACCACTATCTATTTTAGTTTTTCAGTTTCCTTAATTGTAGCACATTTTACTACTTTTGGCAGTATTTCAGGTCCTGAAATTTCAGAGCTGTTTTGAGGCCCTAAACGACGTTTATTTGGAAAACTAGGGCCATTAATTGTTGTTGGTCACTCGGAAGTTATAGTCCTCAAATTGATATTTCTAACGAGGTTTCTGCATGTCAAAAGGAGATCAAATGCCAAAGTTACGACCCTGGGAAGTTGATGTACCAATTTACCCAAACAAGGCCCATAGTTTTGGCACTTCATCTCTTAGGGTTAGGTTTTTAGATGTTTAGGGTTTTCCATTATTTCTCAATAATAAATAGGCCTTCAAGCCTCATTGTAACATAGTTAAGAGGAATGTAGCCGCCACATCTCTTCTTAGAGATAAGCTACCATCGCCAGAGCTAGTCTTATTTCCATATTGTTTGTAAGCATATTTTAGTATTTGATATTAATGAAATGAAGTGTTTTTTCTGTTGCATCTCTATATTTATGGTTATATATGTAATATGTTGCATTCCTGTTGAAGTTCAAATCAATGGTGTTAGAGTGGTCTGCTCTTTCTCTATTTTTCTTTGCATGTCCCCAATGAGGTCAGGATATAAGGAGTTAGGGCTTGAACTGGTCGAACCTTTGCAAGACCAACCTCACAAATCTTGAAGACCTCCCATGGTAGAAGAGAAGAAAGATGAGAGGGTAAGAGATCCTTTCAAATTATTGCTTGAAGAAGCCCTCGAGCGATATAGGAACACGATGATGGACAACTTTTCCCAAATCCTTCAACGACTATCCAAGGGCAACACATCTCCTTCCAACAGCTATTCTAGAAGCACCACACCCTTTAAGGTACAAGCTAAATTTGATATCCCCATATTTGAGGGTCAAATAGATGCAGATGTCGTAGATAAATGGTTAAATCTACTAGAAGGATATTTTTGTTGTTCATGATTTTTCTAGCTGGAAAAATATTACTTTTGCAGTTCTCAAAGTCACCCCCAATGTCAAGGATTGGTGGGAAACTTATTGTGAGAAGAAGGATGAAAGCACACCCTCACTATTTTCATTTGCATCCTCTTGGAATTCATTTTGGGATGCCATCAAGGAGCAGTACTACCTTGTTGGGAGCTATGAGGATAAATACATAAAGTGGACCATGTTGTGGCAATGAAGGGACCAAGACGTGCCAGATTTTACCAATATTTTTCATACCCTTTGTACAAAGTTGGGCATCAAGGATTCAGAGCGGAATTTGGTACTCAAATACTACGGTTGTGTATGCAGGTACGTCTAGGACGAGATGGAGTTCCTAGACATCTCCTTGCTCAGCATGACATACCGATACATTTTCAAGATTGAACAGAAGTTTAAACAAAAGAAGCGAGACTTTGGATCTGTGAATCCAAAGCAAGGGAAAACTTCCCCCAAACCAGAGAACACAGGATAAATCTGAGGCAGGGTAAACCAGGACAACCCGTCGAAGCCACAAGAAAATAAAAACACCACAAAGTCAAAGAAGGACATAGGAAAGTGGGGTGAGTTTTATACAAGCCCCAATCACAACACAAGTGAGTGTCGGGCCAGGCAGTTGTTGGTGGTCGAGGTGAAGGCTTCAGATTCAGATGCATGTTCCAACTCTAAGTCATAACTCAACAAGAGAAATGACAAAGGGAAGCAAATTATTGATGCAGAGCCCAACACCAATGTTTCCACCACCAAGATCCATAAGAATGAGCCTAAATATCCAAAGGAGGGGGAGCATCTCTTCCACTCACAAATGTGGGTGAAGGGTTCGTCGCTGCAATTCATTGTTGACAACGGGAGCCAAAAGAACCTCATTTTAGCAGAGGTTGTGAAGTGTGTGGGCCTGCTGACCATACCACACCCACAAGCATATAACATTGGGTGGCTTCACTAAGGATGAGGTCTCCGAGTCAACCAATAGTGTCACCTTCCCTACAACATCAAGCCGTTCACAGATGATGTATTGTGTGATGTTTCTCCTCCTTATGTTTGTGATGTATTATTATTACAACCATACTTGTGGAAGCGACATGTTGTATATGAGTCAAGAACTTGCTCTGTTATTATTTCTTTGGATAATACCTTATACTGAATACCAGAGGTAGCTTCACCTACCGCCATCTCTTTGATCTCTACTAAGAAATGTAGTAAGATCATCTCCCAGACTAGGAAAATGCGTTTCTTTTTTATTCTCTCGAAAAATAAGGGGAAGAGCGTAGCCACATCCATGGCCCCCAAGAAAGGTTCCTCCATGCAGCAGAAGCAAGTGGATATGACCCTGGAAGAATACAAGGACATCTTCTCCTCACCCACGGCGATACTCTTACACTGTTAGGTCAAACATCCATTTGATCTGATTCCCGGAGCACCTCTACCCAACGGGCCGACATATCGCTGCTCCATTATGGAGAATGGCAAGTATAAGTAGCAACATGATCAACGTCAAGTGCCACACAAGTTTCAGGTGAGTGACAAAGTTTGATTGCATTTATAGAAAGAACGCATTATCGGATCCCATCGAAATATCAGACCACTTCGATATGCTCCTTAAACCATTACCAAGACTATTAGAGACAATGCTTTTGAAATCACCATTCCCCCATTCCTTGGACTACATTAAGTGTTCAATGTGGACCGTTTTCAACCATAGTTCCTACCATTCTTAAACACATAAAACATTGTAGAACAACTCACACCAACAAAGTTAAACCCAAATTGCATGGAACATGCCACAACTGATTAGATTATGGACACAAATATCAAGAACACTCACCAGTAGAAAATCCAACTATATCAGGTTGTCAAAGATGGACAACTCCTGTAGCAAGGCAAGTGGCTCACCAGGGACCAAGTTCAGCAGAAGTTTCCCCATCTCGTGGAGGCACTTACTACAATGGGGACCATTGCTTCCTAAGGGGGGAGGATTGATCCAGGTGGATGTTGGTGGCCACCCCTATTCCACTGGGACACCCACCACTGTCTCTTTCAGTTCTTCAGTTTCCTTAATTGTAGCACAATTTACTATTTTTGGCAATCTTTCGGGTCCTGAACTTCCAGTGCCATTTTGAGGCCCTAAATGACATTTTTTGGGAAAATTGGGGCCAACACAAGACCTCAATTGGTGTTGTCTGCTCAAAAGTCATTTCCTCGGATAGATCTTTCTAACGAGATATTATGCACATCAAATGAAGATCGTATGCCAAAGTTATGACCCCTAGAAGTTAATGTACAAATTTACCCAAACGGGGACCATAGCTTTGGCGCTTCATCTCCTAAGGTTAGGTTTTTGGATGTTTAGGGTTTTCCATTGTTTCTCAATAATAAATAGGCCTTCGAACCTCATTGTAACACAATTCAGAGACATGTAGCCACCATATCTCTTCTCAGAGATAAGCTACCATCACCCAATCTAGTCTTATTTCCATTATGTTTATAAACATATTTTAATATTTGATATTAATGAAATGAAGTGTTATTTCTGTTGCATCTCTGTATTTATGGTTATATTTATAATTTGTTGCATTCTTACTTAAGTTCCGATCATCGTGGGATGCTATAGTTCACAAATCTTCTGTGTGTGCTCTACCTCCTATCTCTCCTAGCTATCTTTGCTTAGTTATGGAAAAAAATGCTCTTGAAAGAATGGAATGCCTCTTCCTCCTAGTGGCCTAGTTATAACAAAGCTCGATAGCCTACTAATGATTAATTTTTACTACATCAACTCTTAACTAGAGTTACAATATAGACTCTTCTAATATTCTTTTACATCATAATCACATGGCTAGCTTTTCCATGAATAATGGGGGCTGACATGGCTTCCTCCCAAACTATAGGTGTGAAAACAGGAAGGTCAACTTCTAAGTGTCATAACTTTTGCATACAAACTCTGATTGACGGGATTCTTGCGTCGTTGGAAATATCTTTGTGTGTATAATAACATGAAATGGGGCTACATGAAAACGAAAAAGTTTTAACCCAAAAAACGTTATTTAATGCCTCAAAACTCTCCCAGAAGGTTTTAGGCCCCATTTTGCCAAAATGGGTCCTCCAATTTTTCCACTTTGAATGCATCGAGATGGATGAAAAATAATATAATGACCCAATCCAGACCAAAACCCTAGAATAGGTGAAAAAGATTTTAAGAAACTCAATAATGGTTGAGTTCTCAAAATTGAATATTATGAGCTTTAAAGACATGAATCTCTTGAATTGGAAGGCCAACTTGCATATTGTAAGCTAAGGTGAATTTTTTTAATAAAATATAGGGAGCTAAGAATGTTCTTAAGGTCCTGGAACCCCTCGGATTTCAAGTGTACCTATGAGGGTTATATAGGCCCAAGCCTAGAGTTTGTATGAAATTAGTATATTACTCCCAAGCTTGATCAAGTTTGAATTTAAATGCTCGGGGTTGCTTTCCAACCTTGTAGAAGTCTAAGGGCAACCCTAAGGAAGTGGTTTTTCTTTAGATAAAACACTCAATAAAACTCAAGAAAAATTTAGATTCTTTTTGTTTAAGGCAAGTTAAGTATATTTATTTCACATGAAACAAGGCATATCACATGAATATTCCCTAGAAAGACTAAGAAAAGGACCTAGAACTCTTGGAGGCAGGTTCTTTATCGTAAAAACAAAAAATTCCCAAGGTGTGATGTATTGCATCGAAATTTTTTTGATGTGATATGTTGTACCCAAACTCTTAGTTGGTGTGACTTTTAGTAGGGGCCAAGTTTTTTTTAGAGATGTGATTGGAAGAAAGAAGGAGAAGAAAAGAAGGATGAAAGAAAGGGAAAGGGAAGGAGAGAAATATAAAGGAGGAGAAATAAAATGGAATGAGGATGCACATCACACCAAATGAAATATTTTTGCGATGTGACATACATCATGAACATAAACTCTATGTGATACACCACACAATTTCAAATAATGTGATAACCAAAATGGTGCCATTACATAAGAGAAAAAAATTTATGGCACAATGTGTTGTGTCATAAAATTCCTTGGCATGATATGTCACATGATAAACATGATCAAGGCATGACAAGAAGATTGTTGGAGGTGCAAAAATCACTCCAAATAACTTTTTCTAAGTTGTGATAAGTTGTAAAGATAGTAATGCCTTGATAAACATGAATTGAGGGGACATTGATCCAATTGCTAAGGTGTCATTATATGTAACCACATCAACTAGCACATGTGGAGCCACGTGTGAATGATGACATGGTAGAAAAGAGAAATCCATCAGTATACTTTAGAAGGTCGTAACTTCTTACTTGGAGCTAAGAATTGAGAGAGAGTACAATCATTAGAAGGCTTTTGATGAGTAGAATGCCTTAGTAAGCGTAGAAGTGATATTAGAATTTTGTTTAAGAGGGAAAAATTGAATACCCAACCTATTTAATATTGTCCAAGGGATTGGCTCTGTGTCAAAAACACCTAATTGAGGCCTTATGTGTTATTCCTTCCACACCGATCAAACTCACATATAGACCAACTATCAGTTGTACTCACCCTAGGTATCCCTAATACACTTCTTTTTCCATTTTTATGATCCCCACACAATCTCCTTTTCACTTGATAAGAATTTTCAACTTGAACTAACTTCCTTCTTATCACTAGGGGCCTCCTCCATGCTCCAAACCAATGTAGGTAGCTTCTCATGACCTAGTCCTTTTCTCACACTCATTGCCACATTATCAAAGTGAGGGTTTCCAATATGCTCAAATCCAGAGCTTAATTAATAAAATCAAATGAGAAATGATGTATCCCTAGTAGAATCATATTGATAATTCTCTTTTTCCTCAAATGATGTTAGAGTTGTGTCATTGTTTACCTCCTTTTTCCCTTTGATTGAAGTTCTTAATTGGTGAATCCCATCCTTGGCTCTTCCTTCTAATGCATACCTTCCACTTAGTAGTTTGTTGACCAATATTTTATCCACGTTAATTGGGGATGAATCTTTTTTCAAGCCTTTTATCCTTCCCCAAATCTCTACAAACTTCTAATATGACTTGAAAACCAAGATATGACTATAAACATTATCTTTTCTTTAGTTAACTATCTCAAAAGTGTTCCTCCATAATTATTTAAAACAAAAAAAAATCTTTAAAATTTAAATTAATTTTAAACTATCCTAAAATAAAATACAAATAACCCAACCACAAATTATTTATATGATTCATATAAAAATATTAAATTAATTTTAAAATATTCTAAAATAAGATAGAAATAAACCAACCACAAATTATTGATATGATTCATATCCAAATTATTTGATATACGGCATAATAATGAGTAAAGACAACGACAAGCATCATTTCCATATCATTGGATGAGCGGCAAAACGGCTTAATCACAATTAAAGGATTTCGTAAAAGATCGGGAAGATGGGAAGAAACACATAAGTACAAATTATAAAAGTAGTTATTACAAAGACAATATTCTATTTGTTTTAGTTTTTGAATGTTTTTTTTTATATATTTTCTGGTTTAATTTGTTCGAGATTATATTGGAATTTTTTTGAATGGTAAGCTTAATAATAAATCTTTATTATTTGAGAAAATTTCACAATTTTAGTGTTCTAATTGTGTTCTGAGAGAGAGTTTTGAGGGTGTTAAAATTATATATAATAAAAAAACAGAATCTGATTTTAAATTACTAAAATTAAGATTTGGTTTAACAAATATTGTTGGATTTTATCTAAAACTCCAAAACATAGTATGTTTAGAGAATGCCTTTACAAATATGTAATGTTTTTAGTTTTTTTGTTTGCTAGATTGTGTGAGTCCTGAGATTACTAACGCTCTTAACTTATGGGTTGAGTAGTCGCTCCTAAAAACATTTAAACAGTGAAAATCACCTAGGATAACACCCTATTTAGACCACACGAACCCTTAGCATGATTAAATTTTTGCTCTAACTATCACATCACATTGTACCTCAACAAAAACATCTTGTTTTGATATTTAAATTCACCATGCAAAAAATAAATAATCAAAACTATAGATAGACTTTAAAATAATTTAAAACTAAAAAATAATTAAATATATAATTCTTCCTTATAAATATCATGTTTAAAATTGAGTTTGGTGGATTTGAATGCTGGTGTATTTTAAATTGTAAATTTTGAAAATCAAATGCTTTAAATAAATATATTTTAATTTTTAATTAAACAATAAAATTCAAGATTCCCAGACGGACAAAAAAATAGAATATCTAACTTTCCTTAAACGCAAATATAAATAGGATATATAACTTTCCTTAAATGTAAATATAAATTTTAAAGACAACCCTCACGACATGACGGGGTAATGGCAGGCATCCTTTTCACAGTAATCGAAGTTGCAATATATTATTATTTTTTAATAATAAACGACGGTTGTCTATTTAAATCCGAGACGGGGAGGGTTCGATTGCTTGCTGCGTTCCACGTAGCGAAAACAATTAGAAGAGGTGTTAAAAGTGGAGAGATAGGGCGTGGGAGAGACGAGTCATCAGGAATTCGAAAGCGGAACCTTCTGGACAATCGCGATGTTTCATCGCATCAAACGAGTCGAGGTGCTCCGTTGAACCTTTTGAACAAAAGCGCTAACCCATCAAACGGCTGCTGTCAGAACAGGAAGAAAAACAAGATTGGGAGTGTGTTTTCTACGCCACAGGGAACTTTGTTTCGGCCGGACTCAAGATTTGCTGAAAGCACAATGTAAGAATCAAATTTCTGTGCCTGTTTTTGTTGCAGTTTTCCATCTTCCTTTCCGAGTTTTTCTTGAAGTTTTGGCTAAATATTGGACTGGAATCTCACTCTGTAAAAGCTGCTGGAAAAATTTGATGCAGGATTTTTCGCCCTACCATGAAATTTCAAGTTTTAGGGAGTTTTACCTCAGTTTTATTAGATCGGTGTGATTTGGTTCGAATGTGCACAGTATACTGGTTTCTTTTATGGTTTTAGTTTCAAGATTGAGATTTGCTTCAAATATTTCTTAATAGAGGGCAATCTCTATTTTAAACTTTATCCTTTTAACAAATGCAATATTTGTTTAAAAATTATTATTTCCTCGGGCGTTTTATTTGGCACGATATTGTTTAAAGTACGGAATGTGTCAATACCAGGAAATTTAAACTATGCCCGGGCTATGCATTAAGAATCCATCAAATAATCAAAATCTGGCAGATGTGGATCATTTAAATCTCCATAGAAATGCATTTAGAAAAATTGTTAAAGTATGCTCGGGGTATGTATTTTTTAAAAAGACGGAGTAATAGAAAGTGAGGCAATGAAATATAGTTCATCTGGTAGAAGACTCTCGCTTAAAAGTTAAAAGTCTAAAGATCTTGATAAAATGTCGCTCAGAATCTATTCCAGATTTCTGATGTCCTAACGAAATTCTAAATATTGTATTTTCAGTATACAAAATTCTTTGAACGAGTGAAAACAAATAATTTTACAACGAAAAGTATAAATTTATTATTTTGTAAATTCTCGAATTTCAGTCACAGGACGTTCATATGCTCGCCGAAAATAGGTTCATTTAAATAGCTCATACATTTCTTTTCTTGTATCGCAGGTTAAGTCATTTAATTATTTTTCTGTGCAGATTTCAAGGAGTTTTGACTCTTGTAATCGGCCGTTCCCCTCAAATTTATCTGTTGGAGTATCCTTCTTTTGAAATGTCCGAAACAACTGAAAATAAATCGCCCGGCTGTTCCCCGTTTCAGGCCTTTGAAATGGAAAACAAAACTTCTATAAAGCTTGAGCAGATTCCATCCCGTGCAGAAATGCAGGCCGGTACTGCGATTCCAGCGCAAGGGAACGAAGTAGCTTCCATCAGGAAGCAGGTGAGGAGTAAAAAGAAAACCGCTGAAGCTGAGACCCCCGATTGGTTTCCTAAAGGATGGAAAACAGAGATAAGATACCGAGAATCTGGCGCGACAGCAGGTTCAAGTGATAAGGTATATTTTAGGGTTGTGATGCCTTTGTAAGAAAACCTAGCCCATAATGGATAAAAAATGTCTCATTTTAATTTACACCAATTAAAAGGTTGTTTTCTGTAGTATTATGTCGAAGAAGCTACCGGCTATCGATTCCGATCTAAGCGGGAAGTTAAATCGTACCTAGAATCTGGCAAGAAGCCCAAGCCGAAGTCTAAGTTGCTGGGAAGTGTCAAAGATGAAGCATCTGCTGCTCCACCGTCAACAAATTCACTGATTTTTAGAACTCCTGATTTAAATGCTCCTCCCCAAAGAGAGCCAGAATTGGAACATGTGAAAGCTCTAACGAAATCAAAACAACAACGTCCTGCTTCAGGTATAGTCTCAAATCTAATGAACGTGGGATCTGTTCTTATCAATGTATAAGATATTCTTGTGTTTACTGCAATTTTAAATAACTTTTTTTTTTGGCTCCAGATAAGGCTTGGTACTTCTTACATGTGTAGATGCTGCGTGTCAATATATATTGGTATTTAGGAGTATCTTGATAAGGTGTTCAAGTTTAAGAAAGGATGCTTGTTTCTTTGACAAGATTTGAGCATTTTTTTCCTTGGCGAGCACTGAACTTTAGTTGCGTAAAGAAGTTTCAAGCTGTATTTAGGCATAGCTATAATTAGTTCAAGCTGTATTTAGGCATAGCTATAATTAGTTCTAGATAGGAAATAGGATAGACTTTTGACCTTTGATATGATATCATGCGCTACGTTTTACTACCCCTATCACTACCCCTACTATAATTTTTGGAACATCCATGAATACTGGTAATTCATCTTCCCCCATCTCTTTTCTTGTACTCTTGCCAATCTCTAACCTTCTTGTCCTTTCAGCTGGCATATACGTTTAATAAATTAAGTTAGATACGTTTAATACATTAAGTTAGATTAGCGAGCTTTATTCGTCTGAATGATTTCCAGCCTTTTTCAGATAAGACACTAATAGACTAAACTGTAACCAGCTACTATATGTTTTTCGTGCTCGTAGTGTACCTTGTGGGCAGTTAAAGTCACAAACAAAAACTATGTCTTTCGTGCTCGTAATGTATCTTGTGGGCAGTTAAAGTCACAAACAAAAAAATGTATCTTGTGGGCGGTTAAAGTCACAAACAAAAAGGGGGCGACTGATAGACGAATCCAGCCATCACGCACTCATGGACAAGTATGGGTAGAGCCATCTTCCTATGATCGGGTTTGTCTCTAAAAGAATAATTAGTGGAATAGAATGTGTCTGTCTTCAACACATTCCTGAGTAGTCTTATTTTTTGTGTTATTTTTGTTTTTGGCCCACATCCATTAGTGCTGTATCATATTGTATCAAACCAATATGCCTTAGGCTTCAGTAGCCAATCAAGAAGCAAAAAGGATCCTACAGGCTTCCGCAGCGTATGGGTCAATGGTGATTTACTCCCTTTATAACCAATCAACAGGGATCTCCTCCGTTTATAGGATTTCTTAACCCAGCAACCAGAGATTTATTCCCTCCGCCATAAGAATCTATAGCGTATCTCACGCTGGAATGCGGTCCCTTACCTCAAATTTTATACAAGGGGTAGTGCTACTTAGTGAAATGAAAAGCAATATACCATATTAAACATTGACCCCATGCGGTGTTCCTTAACCCTTGAGAATTGAAACAAAACCAGATTTACAGAGAATTAAATAGCAGTGTAACCACAAACAAGAGACAATAAAATGAAATATGTAAAGATGCCCTTGTACATATATATTGCAAAGAAGAATACATGTTTACATGACTCTTAAGAGGACAAACTTCGAGTGAGGAGGAGAGCTCTAGATATACAAGGGGAGCTGCAAAGACACAATACTAAAAAAATTCCACAGTGTTGTATCTCTTTAAATAACTTTTCCATAGCAACACTAATGGTTAACAACTACATAGTGGATCTTGTGGATCCTTCTACATTGAATAACCATCCACTACTATTCAATGGGCTTTATTCAAAGATGATAAATGATGATTGCATACAACAATTAAGGAACTCCTATGTAGCTTGAAGTAGGGAGGGTAGCGTGGAACCTTGACATGTCCTTGCCTTTCAAATTAGTGTTCTCCTCAAGGTTGAATATGAGGAGATTGTTTCCTACCCTTGGAAGTCTCATTATTTATCCGGACTTAAACAGGAACGCAACAAATTACAGAGATAACCATAAACATAGATATGTAGCAGAAATAATACTTCATTTCATTAATGTAAAATACTGAAATATGCTTACAAACAGTGATGGAAATAAACCAGTTAGGGTGGTGGTAGCTTATCTCTGAGAAGAGATGTGGTGGTTACATGCCTCTGAACGGTGTTACACTGAGGCTCGACAGCTTATTTATTGTTGAGAAACAATGGAAAACCCTTCACATCCCAAAACCTAACCCTAGAAGATGAAACGCCAAATTGTGGGTCCCGTTTGGGTAAATTGGTACATCAATTTCCTGGGGTTGTAACTTTGGCATCCAATCTCAGTTTGACACATACAATAGCTCGTTAGAAATATCTATCCAAGCACTACCACTTTGGGAAGGGCAACATCGGTCCATGGACCCATGTTGCCTTCAGATTTCCCAAAAGATGTCGTTTAGGGCCTCAAAACGGCTTCGGAAATTCAGGACCCGAAAAACTACTAAAAATAGTAAGTTGTGCTACAATTAAGGAAACTGAAAATGCTGAAAGAGACAGTTGTGGGGGTCCAAATGGGATAGATGGGTGGCCACCAACATCCACCTGGATTAATTATAAAATCCATAATGATGTTAACCCATCTCCCTATTGGGATTAACAGTGGATGCAATGTCCATGGTATCTTTACCATCTTCTCTTTCTTTCATTTGGAGGTGTCAAATGTGGCCACATGTCAGTTTTCATCCCTTCCCAAAAGAACGAGTGTTAATTAGTACATATGTCTATGAAATCTAGAGTGACCTGTTGTAGGTGATGAAGGAGCTTCCTCTAAGATTCTTTGTTTCAAGGAAGTATTCTTTACTATAACAATGCAACCCTTTTAGCAATGTATCTAGCTACCATGTATACCCCTTCCTTTTAGCAATGTATCTAGCTACCATGTATACCCCTTGGGATCTTCCTTAAGCTCCTGGATGAGTTAAAGCATACACTCATTGGTAAATGTTCTTGATGGGCTTCGTCAAGCCAACTCATAAAAAGTAAAGATAAGGTGAAAAGGTATCCATCCTCCGCAAATTGCCAAGATAAGGCATTCCAAAAAAGACAATCTTTTTGAGCCATGAGGCTAAGGGAGTTACAATTTTTACATATTTTTCACAAATGTGCGGTAGTATCCTATCCTCAGAATATATGCAAGCACTTTAGGGCTTTGGGATGAGGCCAACCATTCATAGTTGCGAAATCAACTCATACTCTCTCATGGCTTACAATGTCACCCAAATATTCAACCTTTGAAGTACTAAAAGAACATTTGAAGTGTTTATAGATTATTGGTGGTCCTATAGGAGTTTCAAGGATTATCAACGTTCTTAATGTGGCATATTGATATTTTGCCATAGATCAAAATATCATTAAAGAATCCTCACAGAAGAATTCTAGAAAAAAATTGTAGAGTAATGGTTGAAAGATGTTGTTTATGAGGCTCTAGAAGGTTGATGAAGGATTACAAAAACCAAACTTCCATCATAAATACTCATAATGAACGTCATATGTATGAAAAGTGATCTAAGGGATGTCTTCCTCTTTCATCTCTATCTGGTGGTTTCTACAACAAAGGTAAAGTTTGGTGAAAAAAATGGTTGCATGAAGTTCATCCAATATATCATCAATAATTGGGTTAGGGAATTTGTCCTTGATCATCAACTTATTTATAGCCCAAAATTCAAGACACAGAAGCCAAATATCTTCTTTAAATTCATGATCATTGGTGATCAATAAGGGCTAGTATTGGGATGACTCCAACAATTCCTTAATGATACTTCTAATTTCAGTTTTATGTGCAAAAGGGAGCCTATATGGACACACATTGGGTGGTAGACTAACTTTTTGGAATGAGGGGAATCTTATGGTCATACCTTCCATGTGAAGGTGGTAAATCTTATGGCTTTCCAAAGACTTGTTGATGCATAGAGAGAACTAATTACAAATCAGGGTGAATCTTTGGTGGTGTGGTGTCAACTTCCTATATGGCATCAAATTGTGTAATAACAACCGAGTGGCCTTTATTTAATAACTTCTCCATATGATTAGAGGTTTAGGGAACCTAATGTAAGCCTCTTGAGAGTATGTTTTAGCACTTCTTGTGAAGCTCATGTTTAATTTTTTGAAATCCATGGTGCTTGGTTGTAAAGTGCATAACTATTATTCCAGAGGAACTATCAATTTTTTCCGTTTCAATATAAAACATGTGATTTTTGAGACATTTGTAGTTTTTCAATTTCGTAATCTACCCCTGCATTTCATCGTGTCACCATTAGAAATCATAATTTGAAAATTAGATATGGGATGTACATAATAATGGGTGTCTTGTACCACCCTCCTATGAATAAAATTGTTTGTTGCAACTTTCCATTGTCAAATAACACAATCACTTTGTGGTGCTTGAAGTGGCCAGTTAATTTCAAGGTTTGTGGTTTGAGAAACTTGATAGGGTACACAAAGAAATTTGGGGTTCCTCAGAAGGTGTTTGTAAAGGGCCTTCATCTTCCTTGGTGTCTTCAAAAGCTTGTTCATAAATATATCTTCAATAAGAATGTCCTCTAAGTAGTGATGTGGAGATACATACATTTGTAGTAATTTGTATTCTTACATTCGTGCCCCTTTAAATATCACTCATCACAATTATAGAAAAGATGGATGTATTTCTCTTTAGGAGATAACTTGTGGATGCAAACTAGTTGTGAGTTGGATGAGTTAGGGGTAGTTGTCATAGGGGGCTTAGGGTGAGTGACAAATAAAGGTCTTCTAGATTTTGCATTGATCACTATATCAACATCATCATCTCTATCATATGCTTCCAACCATGTTTGTTAAAATTGGAAACTAGGGCCAAACTCCATGTGGGTCATCTTATTTATGGCAGTAGATATTTTTCCTTGATTCCTCTCGTCGAGAGGTGTAGGATTGATCTAATGATCATCTGATTTCGACAATTATTTATGGAGATATGAATTTATTTGTATTTACTTGACAAATTGTCAAGGTCAAGGTCGACCAACAGCTAAATGTGTGGCACACATGCTCAGCATTTCATATAAATACAAGTGAGGTTGAGGCATTATTCAATCATCTCATCTCTCACACATTCTTCTCTCCTTAGCTGATTGGGTTTACACACAAGGAAGAGAAGCTCACATGTGGGAAGAAGGAGGACACATAAGGGCAAGGAAGGAGGACGTGGGAAGACGCAGAAAGGAGGACACAGGAAGATGTAGAAAGAAGGACACAGAAGCTGCAATAAGACATTTTGACCAGCGTTGACCAAGTGTTGACTTTTTAGGAGTGTCGTTTTGGTGTGGTTGGCTCTCTTAGGTAGGCCACAGTGTTTGGCATGCAAACTGAGGCAATCTGACCTCTGGTTTGACCATTGTTGACTGCACTAGTTTGTGGCAGTAGGTTGACTTCAGTTGACTGCAGTTTGACTGTGTTTTTCAGCTTGTTTACGGGTTGCCTCTTCTTGCTGTTAGAGGCATAGATGATTGGAAAATTGACCAAGCATATTGGAGGTCAATTTCATCTTGTTTGTCTAGATTTGACTTTGCTAGTTAAGTTTGCTGCTGCTGTCATAAAATTACAGATTTATGTATTTGTACAATTTCTCTCTACTGAACTATTGAAGATTAAAGAAGAATTGATCAAAGGGTTTCCCCACATTGTGGTTTGTCCCTGGCTAGTCACCACATCTGGTGTCTCTTATGTTGGCTTGTCCTCTGTCGATCTATTAATGTTCTATCTGCATTTTATTGTATGTTAATGTGATTGCTAAATAATGGCTAATAAGAAGAAATTGAAGTAAACTGCTCTAAGCATAGAACATACCATAAATTAATATGGTATCAGAGCGAAGGTGAAGACAAAGCCAAAACAAGAGCAAGAGCACGAGTAATCACTGAAGGTTGTCGAAGCAATCCTAAAGACTTCATGGGGTCCTCATCACACTTCCCCATCGAAGACAAGCTCTGTGAGAAGTCCGACTATCACGAATGGAAGATGCCTCCCGATCTGACATTGGAAGAGTAGGAAGTGTTGGACCATGTGAGAGGCAGAATCATTGAGCCTCCATCAAATGCATCTGTTGCTACAAGGAACAAGTGGACCAGGGGAGAATTCAATGCAAAGAGGATCATTCGCGACTCTATCAACAAGTGCTTGGTGGACTATGTTTTTGAGCTGACCACCTCCAAGGAAATCTATGATAGACTGGTAAGCTTTTTTAAAGTTAATGATGCAAATCAAGTTTTGTTCCTTAAGATTAAGCTAAAGGAAATTAAGAAGGGAAAATATGAGAGTATGCAAGCCTACTTCTTAAGGATCACCGAGATCAAGAATGATCTCTTATCAATTGGGGAAGTCATTCTTGACAGGGAACTGACCATTACTACTCTCAGAGGGCTCACATCTAAATGGTATATATTCAAAATGACTCTTCTCAACAATAATGTAATCCTAGGATTTGAGGAATTGATGGCGAGATGCATTCAAGAAGAAACAAGGATGGAAGAGCAGGAAATGCCTAAACTTAGGGGCAATCCCACTGCATTCTCCTCTCATGCTAAAAGGAGAAATAATCCCGGGGGAAAATCCAAGGGAAAGGCTAGACCGAAAGGTGGAAGGAAAGGTAGATGTTATATTTGCAACAAAATTGGCCACTATGCGAGGGAGTGCCCTGATAGAAAGGACACATCTCATGATGATGATCAAAATCACTCCTGAGGCAATTCCAACAACAATCAAAGGAAAGGCAGGTTCAATGGAAAAGGAAAGAGGAATGCTGGAAATCAAGGAGGTTGTCAACCCTCCAAGAAGGCTAGAAACTCCAGGTATGAGTTTAACGTTGTTAATAATAAGCAAGATGAATATTATCTAATATCGGCCCTCTCTACTACTTCTCCTCTGGACTCTTTGGGCAATTGGCTTATTGATAGTGGTGCCTCAAGGCACTTCACTGGTTACAAAGAAACTCTCTCTAATCTAATAGAGAAGGAGACCAACTTGGAAACTATTCTTAGAGACAACTCTAAATATCCCATGAAAGTTATAGGGAATGTTTCTCTTCAATTGAATCAGGGTAACACAATTCACTTGCAAGAAGTCCTATATGTACCTGATCTCAAGAAGAACCTGGTGTCCATTTTAGAAATGGAAGACAAAGGCTATAAGGTGGCCTTCATCGATGGCAAGGTACGTGTATGGAAAAAGAATTGAAATATGCTTTCACTCTTGGGTTTCGAGTTGACTCTGTATATCAAGTCAGAGGAAGTTCGCTAGGTGTCATTTCTTGTGACACATCTCTTCAGTCCGAACTATGGCACCGAAGGTTTGCTCACCTTCATTATAAAGCTCTACTCGATGTGAGACAAATGGTGATAGGGACGCCTGAGTTTAAAGTAGAGCAAGATGGTGTATGTATGGGATGTGTTGAAGGAAAGCTCAAAAGGGGACCATTCCCCTCAAGCCATAGCAAGACCTTCGATATATTGCAGTTGGTTCACTCCAACATATCTTGTATGATGCCTGTAAACGCCTTGGGAGGATATTTATATTACCTCACTTTTACAGATGATTATTCACGCAAGACTTGGATATAATTCTTGAAAAAGAAGGATGAAGTGTTCTCCTGGTTCCGTCACTTCAAAGCATTGATCGAGAATCAAACTGAGAAGAAGATCAAGATCTTAAGGACTAATAATGGGACCGAGTATGAATCCAATGAGTTCCATGACTTTTGTAAGGAAGCTGGCATTAAGAGGGGGACCACAACACCATACACTCCTAAGAAAAATGGTGTGGTAGAAAGGAAGAATTGTACAATTATGTAAGTTCTTCGTTCCATGCTCCATGATGAAAGGCTTCCGATGGACCGAAGCTGCAAATACTGCCGTATATGTTCAAAACCGATGCCCTCCTAAAGAATTGGATTCCAAGACTCCCGAAGAGATATTCACTGGTAAGAAACCTGATGTATCTCATTTTATAATTTTTGGAAGTCCTGTTTACTTTCATGTGTTGAAAGAGAAAATAAATAAATTGGGTGCATTTGGAAAGAAGGGAATCTTTGTGGGCTATAACGAAAATACTAAGGGCTATAGAATCTATGTGGCTGGTCAAAGGGAAGTTGAGATTAGCCATGATGTCACCTTTGATGAAGATATGGCTCTTAGCAAAGTTGAAAATCTTCCTATACTAAGGAAATCTAGAGAAGTTGACACCAGCAAACCAGAGGAAAAGCAAGATGAAACAATGCTCGAAGTGGAATAACCCATGGACCCTACCACAAGCTCCCTCCTCTTCTAGGAGGAGTCCCTCATGGCTTAGGGGGACACTTGATGACACTGAAGGACACATTGCACCCAAGGGGACTTTCCAGGAAAGTAAGAAGCCGACCAGGTATCATGGATACTTGACCATTATCAGCACGATCATTCAAGATGAGCCCTCATCATTTGCAGAAGCTGTGAAGTATCAAGTATGGAAGGATGCTATTACTAAGGAATATGAGTCCGTCATGAAGAATGATATTTGGGATGTGGTTCCCAGACCCCAGGACAAAACTATTGTCACTTCAAAATGGCTTTACAAGATAAAGCATGGAGTTGATGGAAGTGCTGAAAAGTACAAGGCTTGTTTTGTCACTCGTGGCTTCTCTTAGAAGGAAGGTACAGACTATGACAAGATATTTGCACCTATTGCCTGATACACCACCATCCACTCGAACATAGCCCTTGCTACTTTGCAGGGATGGAACCTACATTCAATGGATGTCAAGACTGCATTCTTGCATGGTTCGATCAAAGAGGAAGTCTATGTGGAACAACTCGAAGGATTTGAGATTCATGATCAGGAATCTCACGTGTTTACATTGAAAAAATCCCTCTATGGGCTGAAACAAGCACCTCGAGCTTGGTATGAGAGGATCATTAGCTACTTGATGAAGTCATGATTCACTAGGAGTGAAGTTGACCCTAACCTTTACTTTAAGGTTGAAGATGAAAATCCTCTCATACTAGTGTTGTACATTGACAACCTCTTTCTGACAGGTGCAGACCCTCTTATTCACAAATGTAAGAGGGCGTTGGCTTCTGAGTTTGAGATGAAGGACCTGGGACTGATGCACTTTTTCCTAGGACTAGAAGTCTAGTAGAAGCCAGGGGAGATTTTCTTATCTTAAGGAAACTAAGTGGTGAAGATATTTGAGAGATTCAATATGGTGGACTGCAAGCCCGTGACTACCCCGATGGAGCTCGACTTCAAGAAGTTAAGCGGTAGTGTTGTCGGACCTGTTTTGCAAAATGCTACCAAGTATCATCAACTCATCAAAGCATTGATGTTCTTGGTGAATCTCATCTGGATATATGTTTTGCAGTGAAAAAATGGTTGAGCCTCACCATACACATTGGATTAGTGGTGCCAAGAATCTATTGAGATACCTTCATGCCACAATCACTCAGGGGTTGAGATACACTGTCGGAGATGTGAGACTACATGGATATACCGATGTTGATTGGGAAGGCAGTGTGGTGGACCAAAAGAGCACTTTCGGGTGCAGTTTCTCTTTGGGATCTGCCTCGATATCCTGGATGAGCAGGAAGCAGAAGTCGATGGCTTTGAGCACCACTGAGGGAAAGTACATTGTTGCGAGTATGGCCTCTTGTGAGGTTGTTTGGTTGTGGAAGCTCCTCAGTGAGTTGTATGGGTTTACATTGGATACTACCGTGATCATGTGTGACAACCAGAGTGGGATTCGTTTATCATAGAATCTCATATTTCATGATCGCTCCAAGCATATTGATATCAGGTACCATTATATCTGGGATAAGGTGCAGCAAGAAGAAATAAGGCTCCAACATATCGATACAGATGAGCAGTTCACTGACATTTTGACGAAGCCCCTAGGAAAGGTCAAATTATTGACTTTCTAAGAACGACTTGGTGTTGTTGAGAGACCCTATTATGAGGTTCGTGTATGATGCATGCATTGAGCTCTGGGAGCTTTGGGGGCTTGGGGTACTTCTTAGAGCGACATGCAACCACAGGGCGACTAATCCTCCCCTAGTGGTACGCTTATGTACAGGGTGAAAGGCTCAACCTTCCCTTGTGATACCCCGTAGCAACTTATGGATAGATGATTAGTTCTCTTGTTGAGGCATCCTACCCATGCAGAGTAGGACTCATGGGAAGTACCTCTCATCTAATCAATGAGTTGGGAAATTGGGTTAGGGACCATAGTAGTACTATCGATGGATGCATCGTTGTATCTATTGTACTCTCTATGCTAGGATGACCTCCATCGATCTGGGATCAGTGAGAGTGGTATGATGCACTCTCTGAGACTGACTTCGAGCCAGTGGAGGATGGTATGATACATCCTCGATCCTTTCTTCTTCTTCTTCATAGTTGAGCAGAACAGAGCATAACACAAAAGAGCAGAGCCAAGCAGTGCAGGGTAGTGCATTTGATGGTTGAGATAGTACCAATGGTCAGACAGACTAGCAGATGGAGTTCTCCCTAGTTGAGAGGGAGTTTTGAAATTGGCAGCTAGGGCCAAACTCAATGTGGGTCATCTTATTTATGGTAGTTGATATTTTTCCTTGATTCCTCTCGTCGAGAGGTGTAGGATTGATCTAACAATCATCTGATTCCGACAAGTATTTATGGATATATGAATTTATTTGTATTTACTTGACAAATTGTCAAGGTCGGCCAGTAGCTAAATGTGTGGCACACATGCTCAACATTTCGTATAAATACAAGTGAGGTTGAGGGATTATTCAATCATCTCATCTTTCACAGATTCTTCTCTCCTTAACTGATTGGGTTTACACACAAGGAAGAGAAGCTCACATGTGGGAAGAAGGAGGATGCAGAAGGGCAAGGAAGGAGGATGCAGGAAGACACAAAAAGAAAGACGCAGAAGTTGCAGCAAGACATTTTGACCAGTGTTGACCAAGCATTTACTTTTCAAGAGTGCGGTTTTGGTGTGCCTGCCTCTCCTAGGCAGGCCACAGTTTTTGGCATGCAAACCGAGGCAATCTGGCCTTCGGTTTGACCAACATTGACTGCCCTAGTTTGTGGCAACAGGTTCACTGCAGTTTGACTGTGTCTTTTAGACTATTTATGGGTTGCCTCTTTTTGCTGCTGGAGGCCTAGATGAGAGGGAAATTAACCAAGCATATTGGAGGTCAATTTCATCTTATTTGACCAAATTTGACTTTTCTAGTTAGGGTTTGCTGTTGCTGTCATAAAATTATAGATTTATGTATTTGTAATATTTCTCTCTATTGAATTATTGAAGATTAAAGAAGAATTTATCAAAGGGTTTCCCCACATTGGGGTTTGTCGTTGGCTACCCGCCACATCTGGTGTCTCTACCTTGGCTTGTTTTTTGTTGATCTATTAATGTTCTATATGCATTTTAATGTATGTTAATGTGATTGCTAAACAATGGCTAATAAGAAGAAATTGAAGTAAACTTCTCTAAGCATAGAACATACCATAAATTAACAATGTTTGTGGGAATTGTATCATGACATGTGCCTTACTTGGACCTTCGAAATTGAGAATGATTTTTTTTTTTTTTTTTGTAAAATGTAAATTAGATTAGGTTTATGTGTGGATTTCCAGTTTCTTTAAGGCAGTAATATGTTCCATAATTGTGCTTTCCTAGTGTAATTTTGTTAGGTGTCCCAAATGGTGAGTGTCACATTGATAACACACATAATGTACTTGCGCAAAATGGGTCCAAGCAATGCAATCTTTATAAGCTTTCCTTTACCATTGCTATCGCTACCAATATTCAACATCCAAATATAAGACCCCCACATTTAGCTTTTATAGGTCATCATTGATGTCATTGAGAGATGAATAATGTTCCATTTGGGTACCCACCCTTAGCGATTCAACCCATAAAATTTTCTCATCTCAACTTTCGGAAAATGATGCCACGAATTGTGATCCTTAAAGTGTGAGTGGTGATTATCCTAAAACATGCTTGTGACCAATACTTCAAGGGGAGTAAATTCGTCTTTGGTTGTGACCAGTACTTTAGGGATAGTAAATTCCTCTTTGATTGGATCAATGTTTGGATCTCCTACATTTATATTCAAATGGTCACCACATATTTTTAAGGTACCTATTTGTTGTGCCATATTTTCTTTTATAAAGTGTAGATGCAAAGTTAGCCACTTGTCTTCTAGTTGTAAGCACTGAGCCTATTGTGTTTATTATTCATTCTGAGATGGTGGGGCTTATTGTTGATTCTTTGAGTTGGCCATGTGAGCTTGAACCATGGGACTACAAAAGATTTTGTGGGTGTATTATCCTCCACTTATCTCATCACAACTAATAGTGTGAAAGGAGTCCTTTTACATATATTTGAATCACTATATTGTCAAGCCCACCTAACAAAATATTATTTAGGAGGTATACCCCCATGATAAACACAATGGAGTAAATATTTTGAAATAGGTCTCCCATAATGGTGCTTAGAATACTTAAACCTTTTTTTCCCCTAGGCTTTTAGGGTCCAAGAGATAGAGGAGTGTCAGATGCTATGGCTCTTTGAAATACTTGTGGCCCAAAAGTGGTACTTGGCCCAATATATTAGTACACTAAGGGGTCTTGATTTTTCCCTTATCGATAAGAACTTATAGCCTAGGTACTAGATAATCATCACCCAAAGTGTTTTCCTTAGTGTACTATAGCAACAAGATATTTGATTGGTTTATCTAGGGTTGGTTTTAGGTCTACCTAGGGTTTTTTTTTATATGAATGAAGTTATGTGGAAGTCAAATTATATATATAGGTTCCATCTAATGCGATACTACTCAAAGGGGTATTAACATGGGTTATAAGGGCTTCCAACAATGTGATTCTATGTATATTTCCCATGTGTATTCTTATCCAATTGTGGCTTTTCCTATTGAATGACAAATCATTATATTAATTAAGTATGATAGAACACATCTTTAGCTTGAAAAAACATTTTTTTTCTACTATATTCAAGGCATGTTGGTAGGAAAGAGTTCTTATATGTCTTGTAGTCTTCATTGACCCTTGAAATTCAAACACAACTAGGTATATAGAGTATAATATCATTGCATTTGCAATTAAGAGTCAATAAGATAAAATTTGAAAATATGCTCTTTTATATTGATAGTATGAAGAATACAATGTTTAATTGCCTCTTAAGGTGGGGATAGTTTCATTGAGTAAATCTCCAAATACACAACACAAGATGAAAATTCCAAACTCTCTCATCTGTTTGAAAGGCTTTTCCATAGAAAAATTCTAACTAGTTGTGGTCCCATCACTAATGGGTGCCAACTATAAAGTGGGATTTGTAAAGTGGACTTTTTTACACCGAATAACTATCCACTAGTATCAAACTGGCCTTTTTCAAAGATGATGGCTTCATACAACAATTAAATAACTCCTATGTAGCCTAAAGTAGGGAGGTTAGGGTAGGACCCTAATAAAACATCTTGGTGCGTATCGGTGGGAGAAAGCTTAATGAAAAAGGGAAGTCTTCTTTCTACATAGAATTAGATGATGATGCACTCACACCCACTAGCTCTAGACCAATCATCATTTGGCATATATTTTGTGTAGCTCTTGAAGAGAAATTTTATCCATTGTTATTTATGAAGGGTTATGGGCACACTAGCTACAACATAAAAAAATTTCAAGCTAGACATTGTAACACAACATTGAGCTCTTTTCTTGACTTCGAGCTTGGCTTGCCATCTCAAATGCATAATAAGTAATTATTAATATTAACTCTAGATCGTTGCCTTGTATATGTAATGAAGTGGCTATGGTTACTAGCTCTACTGTTCCTTGTCTTTTAACAAGCTCATGCAATGTAATGCAAGTTGGGCTAGAAACTTTTCTCTTTAGGTAGACCCACTTGTTTATAAATAGTCTCACCACATACACACTCTTTTCCAAAGGGTCACCCTATTTTCCCCAATGCTCCTGACAACATTGCAAAATACAGAGAAGAACCACTAACTTATAGCTAATTGTTGAATATTATAACACCATAAACTTGTGATAGTATTGTTTTCTGAACCATAAAATGCTTCCTCTTCTCTGCTTAATGCACATGTATGATTGATATGGATAAAATCAATGTCTATGATTGATATGGATCAAACCACTAAATTAGAGCTAATCTTAGCCCTCATGGCACGTGATTATTGCCCTATGGACTGTGAATTGTAGTTTACCTATAATTTCTAGGTTAAGGATCACATTGTTGGCCTCAATTTGGATAATAATAAGCATAAGAACATCATTTATTTTCCTTGAGAAAATACTTATCATTATTTATCATTGTTCATGCTACACCATATGGTCTTAGCTATGACAATGCAGGGGCACAGTTGTTAGTTGTTGGTATTTCAAACATGTTGCCTTACTTTTTCCATTAGAACTCACTTTAAAGGCACCATCGCATACAATGTTACTCCACTTAATTCCTTGATCCTAATCTTAGGAAAGCCTTATAAATTTTGTTGTTATCACTAATATGATGGTTACCATAATAGCTATACACTCACAAAGGAGGGCTAACAATTTTTCCTTTCTCATTGTTAGCTTCATCTCAAGTGATGATGTAGTTCACTAGGTCACCCTACATAAGTGTTTTCATTTCTGCATTCTCCAATAAGACAAACTAGGCAATATAATCATATCTACTATCCCCTAATCTTCATCTTCACCATGTTATTATCATTTAATTTTCCCCTCTCCTATCCTTCTGACATGAATCCATTTATTGATGTTATATATGACATATTAGATATATGTTGTATCTACTCAATAAGAATTTGCAACACTAAAACTTAGTTCAATAGGCTCTCACCATGTGTGATGTCATTCTCATTATTCTCCCTTACCTGCTTTTGCATGTCATGGATGTAACATACCTGCCCTTTTACCCTTATTTTTGTATATGTGATCACAATTTTGAAAGCCAATGTGGAAGCCACAACTAGATGGGACAAATCTTGTAAACAATTTAAGTATCAAATTATTTTATTGAAAATAATAAAAATATGAAATGTTGGCTTGAAGGGAGGGACCCATGTATCTAAGTTTGAGGGAGAATGTAGAAGTGGGATAGTCGAGACATGGAGGATGAAACCCTCACCCTTGAAGATGGAGGAGGTGGCATAACCAACCCAACCACTACTTGACAAATGACAAGAGACATGATTAGATGGGGGGGGGGCCATGACAATAGTCTTCTTATTCAGTAACAAAATGGAAAAGAGTCAAAAGCTTTGCATTCACACACACATATGAAGAGATGCAAGTAAAAGATAGTAAAGAAGGAAAACAAAGAGGAAAAAGGAGTGATGGTGAAAAGGGGACACAACGACAGAAATATTTCCATTGGATGTTGAGCGTGGAGTTCATGCAACAATGATGGAGTTGTTGATGATCCCTATGCTCTGAATTTAGGATGTTAGCCCCTCTATTGGTGTCATGAGGTCGTTGGAGTACGTCCAAACCTCACTACTTAGTGGGAGGCGTAGTGGATGACTTAAACACTTTGGTGCTGATTTTATGGATATTATCCACCTGGAGAAGGAAATCTGAGTCATTTTGGTGCTTGTCGGAGAGAGTTGCTAACCACTTAGACAATGGACTATATACCCCTATGGTTTATGGTATGAAAAGAAAATTGGGAGATCACCCATAGTGGATTCAGCCTCTTGGATTGAGCAATGCCCCATCTAGACTTTGGCTGATGTCATGTTATTAGACTTAGATAAGTATGTGAGCCACTATGGTGTTTATTGTCAAAGGGTAGTTGAGAAACCACCTAGACAGTGGATTCTATCTCTTGAGAGACTACCAAGCTTGGTGTGAATTTTCCCTTAAGTAAGATTCCCCTTAGATCTTGGATCTGGATCAAGGGTGGTTAGTTGCAAGAAAGTTGTAGTGTAGTTGATCTATGGTTGGATGGAGAGTTGAAGTCCCTTATGATCTTATTATTTTTGTTCTAGAAGTACTTTTTTTGGAATTTCCAATTTCCAAACATCTTTACACGTTTAGATAAGTCAAATGCATTGATATATTGAGTGATGAATTTCAATGTTCCATGAATTGCATGTATCTGAATGAGCTCTTGTATACTCCTAAATATTAATGAATGCTCAAATGATGAAGATCACTACTATGCTCATGATTGGCATGTTATCTTGTATGGCGTGAATTTAATGAATGTTTAGACTATGTTATCAACTAACTTGTTCATGGTTAATATGATAAATGGTGTATTTATGCTCATTCACTTGACTGCTATGGATGGGAATTGTAATAGTCCAGTTGCTCAGAGGACTTATGTTGTTTTTTAGAAGATTTTCATTTCTTCTTTCATTGATAAATACATGCTTCTGAATGAATAGTACAACTAATTGTAGGTAGGTTGTAGGTTTGAGTGATCTACTAAGGGGTCGAATCCAGGTACAGACTATGTTTTTCAGAAGTATTTGCTTTTGGGTTATAATACACCTTGGGAGTTTTTTGTATTTCCTCTTTTCTTTAGAGCATTGACTAAATCCATAAATCTAGAGGTCTAAAGCTAGCAAAGGAGAAGCCTCTTTTGTAATGGCTCAAGGCCAAATTTCTTTCTAAGTGGAATTGCATTTGGGGGTGTCATCCCTTGTGGAAGCCATAATTTCCCCTTCTAAGTGTTGTTCATACCTGGGATTTGAGATTCCAGGGGCTGGCAAGGGTCATAACTTTGCGCAAACCTGGATTTATCTTGGACCGGTTTAAACCCCAAGCTAATCCATATCTAGGGATTGGGGGAATTTGAGGGTGGAAAAGGACACACACTTCTTAGAGGCTTGGATATGTCTGAAGCCCAGATAAAAATCTTCTATCTTTTATATGGGGCCCTCTTTGCATAAGACTATTGGGGATCATACTATTTATTTTATATAAGGATTAGATCTGAATGACAAAGAGTGCACATCTTTCAACAACTTGGATATAATTGAATTTAGGCTTTTGTGATCCATATCATGAAAAGTAAGAAAACTTTCGGTAAAAATCACATTGTTAGAGTTTTGTCGACGTGTTTCGAGCCATCCAGTGTGGTTCATCACCAGGAAAAGATGAAGAACCAGATCTTGACATCAAGTTAAAAAGATGAAGAGAAAAAAGGTTTTAGTCGTTATAATATAACAACTAGATTTGATTAAACAATATAAGGAAACAATTGTGACAATATAATTAATATTGAATTAAGGAAAATAATTAATTAAAAGGAGTTTTTTTATGAAATGAATATCTAACATAAAAATAGTATTTACGTCCAACCTAAACCAATATCTAGTTCTTCATTTTGTCTTGATGATGAACCACACTGGATGGTTCGAAACGCGTCAAAAAAAGTCTGATGATGTGATTTTTACCAAAAGTTTTCTTACTTTTTATAACTAGGATACAATTAGAGTCAAATCTTGATCTTAGTGTTGGAGGGATGGTCCATCTGTGAAACTTTTCCAAAACAGAACCTTTCCATAGATTATTTGGGAGTTTAGGGGTTCAGGGGTGGCAAATGATTACATAAATGTGCAGGCTCAAATCTAGCTAAGGTCGGATACACTGACAATGTCGCAAAGGGTTTTGTGGACCATACGTTGTGTTGGTTTGGACATGCTATGGGAGCTAGATAGGGGACACATGGATTCCATGTGGTAATATAATGAAAATGTGCTTGGTGACATGACTTGCTGATGTAGCTTGGTGGTGTGGCTTGGGGATGGACCTTACAGGGAATATGATGGTTTCAACCCATGTTTGAGCAAGGTTAGAAATATTTTCAATAGGGGAAAATCACTATGATTGGCCCATCTACATGGGAAGTGGTATAACCTTTTTTCCTGTGGAGTTTGTGTTAAACTATGTGGAAGTTACTGGGTGAAATCTCTACACAATTGGGATTGATAGTTGAGATCCATTGAGGCAAACCCCTCATGTTTGAAGTTTAACAAATTGGGGTAAGGAGTGGTTGGGACCACCCTCCTTCAAGTAACGATTGCGATTTAATGAGGGCACCTCTCCCTAAATTTGAAACCATCATTGGAGGGGTTCATGTTGTCGAAAATCTTGTAGATAAACAAGCTCATGCAATGTACTAAAGCAAAAGACAAGAATATACTTCCACTTTCAACCAGCGGAAGCCAATTGATCGATGAAAACAATAATTGACAAGAGGAAGATAACTAAATACACATAACACAATAAATATCCAGGGAAAGCCACAACTCAAAACCCCACTATTTGTATTTCATATATCAAAGATCCAAGATGATAATGCAATGCTTGTTCTCACAAGAACAATCCAAACACTCAGTATAGTATATCCTCAGCTCACAAGTAAACTTGTTAGGCCCCTATACTACTAGTGTAACCCTTATTGTTATTAGTACAACCCACTTATTATATTGATGTACCCACATAATGCCCATATTGTTACTATTGTACCCCATATAAGCCCACTAATGTTACTATTGTGGCTTCATATTATTATTGTTAGGTCGGCTGGGTTATATTGTGACTCCTTAGACTCCTATATATAGAAAGGAGGTTTTGTCAGTTGAATCATCCAATAATTTTTCATTTATGTAATGTAAAGGAGGTTTCCCCCTCGAAGAGGCTGAATTCTAAGTCGTTGATCTATCTTTTCTATCTTTTCTTGAGCTGGTTTCATAACAATTATCCCCTGAGATCTAGGAACAACCACGTAAAGCTTCACGTGGTGAAAAACAGAGTTTTATCACCGTAGGACTTTTAAGTTGACCACCGCTTTACCCACCGTTGACTATGGCCTCTTCTGATGAATTCGACTGAGCCAATAGGACTCGGTCCATGTCCACGTCGTTTGCAACTTGTCCATGTGGCTCGATTCACCTAAAGACACCTGCAATATAGACTTTGACAAAACAGTTGCGGAAAGTTGGGCTGGCTGTGGAAAGTGACAAGATTCCGTAGCTTATAAACAAAAATCTAGTTCAAATAGAAACACAAACACATAGTCAAGAAACCACTTTAAATGCCCTTTTTTAACTAATATGCAATGATACTGATGACTTAGGAGGTTCATATGAATGGGAAGAAGCTAGAAAAAGGTGTAGGAAAGATGTAGTTTTGGGACTCAACACCTGTTTCATTTCAAAGTGGAAGGTAAAGTATCCTCTTCCACAGAATCTAATGGAGATTTTCCCCATGATATATGAGGTCCAATTTATTTATACAAATTTAAGGATTGAAAGGGGAGAGGGCCAGAGACCAGCGAATTGTCCCACCAAACTTCGTTCGGAAAGAGACAGAACTGCGTGGTGAGGAAGAGCATGGGGAAGGATTATTTCAAGCATTTCATCGATCTTCTTAACAAACTTTGATATGGATGGTTTGGGACGAGATGGTCCCAAGGAGGAAAAAATTGAAGCGAAGGATTTCGGATTTTCTCCCAGCTAAGTTGAAGTCCTGCACATGGGATAGGGATTGAAGCACCCTCAGGAGGAGGCTCCGCTTGATCCATCACAAACCGGGCGAGGGCTGAAAGCCTCGGGAGTGGGAGGCCCCAGGAGTCAAAGGAGGAGATCACTTACATAGGATGAAAATCTTTGGGTGGGAGAAAAGCGCACTCAATTTTTTTATTATCTAATTTGGATTTTTAAGAGTGAAAGGAAAGATTCTATTCCTATAGCTCATATAATTTTATAATAATGTATTATTGTTTTCTTTGACTAAGTAATAATGAAAAAAATATATTGGTATGTGACATGTGATATCAGAGTGCTCAAGTTACAAAAATGAGACCTCTGGAAAATAAATGAGTAAAAGAATTTGTGATGTACACAGAGAAAGGAAAGAAGACAACATGAGGAGAGCGAGAATTACACCACACCGAACTGCGATAGGAACATGACCAACATCTTTTTAAGAAGCCAATCCCTAGGTATGGGTACAACTGGGGGAAGATCCGTGTAACACTAATACCTCAATCTTGGAAACTATGTAAGAGTTAAAGGATGAGATGGCTCGGTTACGGGCAGTTAATGAAAGGTTGATGCAAGAGCAGGAAAAGATCAAAAATTCTGTCTAATAGAAAAAATTAGCGACAACCAATTCCCAGTCCTGAGCACGGGAACATGTATGGAAAACAATAATTTCGTACTGAGAATGTAGAAACTAAAGGTGGTGAAGAGAATCAAGAGGAAGAATCTGATAATGTGTCAGAAAAGAAAACAAAATAGAGACATAAAGTAGAACTACAAGGAGAATTTCGGACGGTGAATAAGAAGTGACAACTGAGGCTTGACTCATCGATATGAACAAGCATTTTTTGCTGTATGAATATCATCATAACTTAAAGGCTCAATTGGCCATCTTTCATCTGCAAGGAAAGGCCACCTTGTGGTGGGAGGAAGTTTCATGACCTTTGATTGGGTCAACTATCTATGGACGAGTTCATAACAAAATTTGCATCCTTGCTATAGTATGTTCCATACATACTAGAAGAAAAAGCAAAGGTGCAACGATTTATTAGTAGTTTTCCATTGTTTATGAAAGAGCGCCTTGAGTTCGATAACCCGAAAACCATGGATAAAGTCATACAAAAGGCTCGAATATGCTATTAGCAAAACATGCTAAAAGGAGGTGGAGGTAAGAGATGGATTGACAAAAAAGGGAATTAGTTTTCCTCCGAAAATAAGGGGAACAAGACTATAGTCAATAGACCTCATAAAGGGTAGGAAAATAGAAATATGAACAGAAATCAACCTAGATTCAAATTTCCCAGTGAGTCTAAGACAAATGAATAGTCAGTGAGGACTGAAGTAGAGGTAGTGGCCGGAACCCCAGTATAGTGCTGAGGATGCGAAGGACCACATTATGTTAAAAACTATCCACACTGTAAGGGGATTGATAAGGTTGCAAAGATTCAAGAAGCATCAGCAGTGGGAGAAGTGACAAGAAGTATTCCTAAAATCAATCCTGCCCTTGAATACCATCAGGTAGAATACCAACCAACCATGATAGAAATTGAAGGTAAAATATTCGACTGAACTGTATCTATTTTAATTGATCCAGGAGCTACTTTGAGTTATATTAGTCCCAAAATAGTAGAAAAATGATGTTTGCAAGCTATTAAGTTTAAGAGTCATTGGTTAGTACAATTAGCCACAGGAGCTAAAAGAAGGGTGTTGGCCAAGGTCAACGACTGTCTTGTAAAGTTAGCAGGTTAGTCTATTATGGAAAACTTGAATGTGTTGCCTCTAGGATCGTATGATATCTTTATAGGCATGGACTGGTTGAGAAAACATTGGTCCCTCATTAGCTGTAAAATCAAAACAATTAACTATATGGATGAAGAAGGAAAGAGGCAGGAAATTCAGGGGATAATAAAACCATTAAAACTGAGACCTGTAACAAATTCTCAATTGGCAAAGTGTATCTGGAAAGGATGCCAAATTTATGCAATATAGGTAGGATATACTAACTCAAAAGAAAAGTCTATTCTTTAGAAAATATACTGGTGGTGCAGAATTTTCCGAACGTGTTTCCTGAAGAAATTCCGGGACTCCCACCAAAGAGAGATATAGATTTCACCATTGAATTGATTCTAGGAGCTGCGCCGGTATCTCAATCTCCTTATCACATGAGTATAATGGCGTTAAAAGAAATGCCTAATAAAAATTATATCCGACCAAGTGTATCACCTTGGGGAGCTTCGGTGCTTTTCGTTAAGAAGAAGGATGGAACTTTGCGAATGTGCATGGATTATCTCCACTTAAATAAAATAACCATCAAGAATAAATATCCTCTACCTCATATAGAGAAGTTGTTTGATCAAGTGAAGGGAGCAACTGTATTTTCAAAAATTAACCTTCACTCAGGTTATCATCAGATTATAATAAAGGAGGAAGATATAGCAAAAACAACCTTTAGAACTCGTTATGCGCATTACAAGTTTGTTGTGCTGCCCTTCAGGTTAACTAATGCTCTCGCGACCTGCATGTGCATTATGAACAATGTATTGCATCAATATTTGGATTAATTTGTGTTGATTTTTATTGATGACATACTAATTTACTCTCGGAATGTAGAAAAACATAAAGAACATCTCCGTATTGTTCTACACGTTGTAAGAGAACATCAACTATACGCTAAGTACAACAAATGTGATTTCTGTAAAGAACAAATCCAATATCTTGGGCATGTCATTACTAAGGATGGAATTGTTATAGATCCAGAGAAAATAAAAACTATAATGGAGTGGCCAGTACGAAAAGATGTGGCTAATATAAGATCATTTATGGGTCTAGCCGGATACTACACATGATTTGTTGAAGGCTTTTCCAAGGTAGGATATCCCATTGCCTCTCTGCAAAATAAAGGAAAAGTTTTTAAGTGGAGCACAGATATCCAAAAGATTTTTGATAAGATTAAACATTTACTCACCACCACGCCCATTTTAAGCATTGCATATCCAAATAAAGATTATGTGGTTTGTACGGATACCAACAAGGAAGGTGTAGTTTGCGTACTAATGTAGGAGGGTAGGGTTATTGCTTATGAGTCTAGGAAGCTTAAGGAGCATGAGAAAAAGTATCCAGTCTATGACTTAAAGTCGACAACAGCCATTCATGCATTAAAGATGTGGCAACACTACTTGATGGGTAAGAAATTTCTGTTAATATCTTATCATCATAGTTTAACTAACTATTTTAAGCAACCAACTCTGAATGTTAGGCAAACTCATTGCGTCGATTTCTTAAGTGGATTTGATTTTGAAATCAAGCACTTGAAAGGAAAAGAGAACCGTGTCGCATATGATTTAAGTCGGAAGATCAACTGTATATATGAGGTATGATTCAGTGAAGTGTGAACCACATTTAAGGAGCAAATTAAAGAGGAAACAATGCAGGATCTGGAATATAAATTTTTGTGGCAGTAAGCTAAAACTTTGAACAACAATAAACAATAGTTGGGATATGAAATAAATCAAGAATTTATACTGATTTATAGAGGAAGAATGTATGTACCTAACCAAAAATATATTAAAAATTTTAATTTTAGATGAATATCATAAAATTCCCTATGTAGGCCACCTTGGATATCAAAAATTAATTACTGCACTAAGAAAGGAATATTTCTGGCCCAGTATGAAGAAGGAGGTGGCCGAGTATTTGGCCCGCTGTCTGGAATTCAAGATAGTGAAAGTAGAACATCATCATCCAGCTAGATTTCTCCACCCATTTCCTATCCCGGAATGGAAATGGGAAACTATTTCCATCGATTTTATAACAAGGCTACCTAAATAAAAAAAGCAGAATGATTCAATAATGGTGGTATTTGATAAGTTGAGCAAATCTTCTCCTTTCATACCAGTACAATCTACTTATAAGGTGGTTCAAATCGCTAATATATTCATGCAAACTATTTTTAGGTTGCACTGTATACCAAAAATTATAATTTTTGACCATGATGTAAATTTTACATTAGCCTCTTGGAAAGCTTTATTTGGGGGTCTAGGCACTTAGTTGGATTTTAGAACTACCTACCATCCCTAGATGGATAGTAAGAATGAGTGAGTGAATCAAATAGTGGAGGATATGTTGCGTACCTATGTAATGCATCATCCATCTAAATGGGACGAGTATATACATTGAGTAGAGTTTGCTTATAACAAAAACTACCATACTTCTTTGCAAATGAGTCCATTTGAAGTGTTGTATAGGTGTAAATGTAGGACACCCTCGAATTGGGGCGGCCTAGAATATACGTTAATGATAGGACCATATATGCTAAGAGAAATGGAAGAGATGATTAAAAAGGTGCGAACCAATTTAAAAGCCACTTAGAACCAACAAAAGAATTATGATGATCGGAAATTTTTTTTATGGGAATTCTAAGTGGGATATCATGTGTATGTTTGTGTTTGAGCCAAGAAAAGTACACTGCAATGGATTGGATGCGCTAAATTGGCACCCATATTTTGCTGTCCTTTCCAAATTTTAGCTCGAATTGGACCGGTGGCTTATCAACTTGCTTTACCCAACCATATTCGTGTGCATAATGTCTTTGATGTTTTAGTGTTAAAAAAATACATATATGATCCTAACCATATAATCAATTGACAAGATATATAGTTAGTTCAAAAGAGTTAAATTAAGAATATGGCATATCATAAATAAGACTACAAAAATGATTACAAAAAAACGAGGGTTGACTAAAATTTTGTTTTGTTTTATAGGTCGAACTGGAAGGCGAGTTCTTGGTCGAACTACAGGGTATATTCGATCGGAGAGAATTAATGTTGCAGAGACGAGTTATCACCCAAGTTAAAGTGCAATGGCAACACTTTGGGCCAACGGAGGCCACCTGCGAAGATGAAAAAGTTACGATGGAGACTTTTCCAAATTTATTCCCAGTAGAGAAACATCAAGATGATGTTCAGTCTTAGGGGTAGAAGATGTGATGTCCCAGTGAATGTAAATATGTAGAAATTTCACTGTAGATATCCTGATAATGCAATATAACTAAAGCAAAATACTTGATCTACTTCTACAAACAAAATTGCGGAAGCTTAATCGATTTTGAGCAAGATCAAATAGAACACATATAACAGAGAAGTAGAAATCAATCGCACATGAACATAGAATAATACTCTAGGGAAAGCCTCAGCTAAAAACCCCGATCTATGTATTATCATACAAGTGGAAATATCTCAGGATTACACAAAGCTTTAGCTCACAAGCTATCCATCTCTCAATACAATCCCTCAGTGCTACTCATAGACATAATAGACATCACATATGCCTTCCTTCTGTCCTCCAAGCCTCCTATTTCCTTGCGCAATTTCTCCTGGGTCCTCAAGCTGCCACTTGTGTGTAATTACCTCTCACACTACTCACTAACCTCTGAAATAATTGCGCAATCCTAAAGGAAAGAATTCCTTTTGCAAGCAAGAGATATCCTCATGGGAATATTCCTGCAACTGATAGTACACTGTCCCATTCTTTGATATCAATTGGGTCTCTGTCTGAACTGACATGCATGAGTTATTTATGAGAGAATATTCAGTTATTTGAATTACACTAGTTGCCTGCACGCATGCATTGACTAACTGAACTCACAATTTGTTCCACAAATTGTTGGAACTAATCCAACTAGACTTAACTCAGTTAACTGAGCTAACTAATTACAACTCAAAGTACAACTCATCTTGATCTCCTTAATTAAGGGATAACTTCCTCAATCAAAGGGATAACTGTTGCATGTCTTCACATAGACTTCATGTTTGGTTTTATCCAACTAATTAACTCAAGATGAATTAATTAATTATTTTACAAACAGTTGTTGAGCTCAAATTCAAATTTTAATTTAGGGAATAATTAAAATTGGAATGTATCTCGAAATGCTATTTATAACAATCCTATTTTTAGTATTTCTACTTTTTGCTATTTCCAACAGAGTTGGAGTATATCCTGAAATGATATTTATAGCAATTCTATTTTTATAATTTCTATTTTTAGCATTTCTTGTTGCTATTTTCAACACTCCCTCTCAACAAGAAAGGCATTAAACTCAAACTTGATCCTGAACCTTTGGAATATTTTGCATGCAACATTTCTCTCAAGTTTTGTTGCTCCAACAACTCTAGGAACACAAAAAATATCTAACTTGAATAAGAATGATGCCTCTGTCATCCAATTCTCTAACTTCTATTGCCTCTATCGACTGAAAACTCTGCACCTTTGTACCCTTTAGTATCTGACTGCTCTAGCCTCTGTCACTTTAATCTCTGACTGCTTCAATCACACTAATTCCTCCTACTGCATCCATGCTGCTGCTGGTCCTATCTTCCAGCACTGCATCGGCACTGCACCTCCTCTCATCATGTTGCATCGTGCTAGCCATTGTTGCATTGCAACTTAGTTACTGAGAAGTAAGTAACTGATCTCCTAACTGACCTCCTTGTTTGGCTAGAAACATCCTCTGATGTTGAAGCTTCCTCTGCCGCTCCATCCACATCTATCTCTACCCACTTAGCCAGTCCTGCTACTCCTCGTCGGGGCTCCCGTAGCAAGGTCTAATCGATTTCTTATCACATCTCAATGTTCACCAATGGCATTCAATGGCTTGAGATTTGAAAATGCCCCACCTCACACCTGGAGGTATGGATGCATGTGATCCCTCTACCCACTTGGCTTGAAATTTCCCCCTGCTGGAGGTCTCTGCATTAGTGGATGCCTCCACTCGATCTCCTCTTGACTTCTCTAGTTGTGGCTATTCCACAACCTCCTGAAGTTTCTTCACCAATTGTGGCTCCTTCACAATTGTCTGAGACTTCTTCTGGCGCTACATGTTGAGAGGTAGTGTACTCTCCCTCTCAACCACCAAGTCTCCAACATTTGCCTTGCTCCTCAAGGCTTTGCATGCATCTTGAACCTCAAGAGCATACAGGTTCTTGAATCGTGAACCGATCTGTTTCACTTGTCTCATGGTGATGTGTCTAAGGAAAACCTTTCCCTTATTGAAGACTACATCATAGCCTTTGTCCTCCAACATCACGATCGATAACAAGTTCTTCTTCAGTCCAGGCACATAGTTCACATTTGTCAAGGTGATGCGAGCTCCATGCTCCCTCTGAAAAAGAAACCGTACCTTCACCTAAAACATGGTACTTTGCATCATCACCCATATGTATGTGCTTCTGTAGGCCCTTCCCCTCCATTGTACTAAAAAAACTCTTATCGCCAGTCATGTGGAATGAGGCTCCACTGTCAAGAAACCAACCACAACCCATCATCGATGAAACCATGCAATCCTTCCAGGCTATGTAATTCAAGTTGCCATCCAGGGCATACTCAAATCTCAAGCCATTGAATGCCATTGGTGAACATTGAGATGTGATAAGAAATCGATTTTGTACCTACAATCAAGAACTTCAAACTTCAAACTTCTCTCTTCTTTGTATGCTATTCTCTGCTTTGATCACCTTTGCTCCGATACCATGTAGAAATTTCACCATAGATCACCTAATAATGCAATGTAACTAAAGCAAAATACTTGATCTACTTCTACAAACAAACTTGTAGAAGCTTAATCGATTTTGAGCAAGATCAAATAGAACACATATAACAAAGAAGTAGAAATCAATCACACATGAAAACATAAGAATACTTTGGGGAAAGCCTCAGCTAAAAACCCCGATATCTGTATTATCATACAAGTGGAAATATCTCAGGATTACAAAAAGCTTTAGCTCACAAGCTATCCGGCTCTCAGTACAATCCTTCACTGCTGCTCATAGACAAAATAGACAACACATATGCCTTCCTCCAGTCCTCCAAGCCTCCTATTTCCTTGTGCAGTTTCTCCTAGGTCCTCAAGCTGCCACGTGTGTGTAATTACCTCACACACTGCTCACTAACCTCTGAAATAACTGCACAATCCTTAAGGAAAGAATTCATTTTGCATGTAAGGGATATCCTCATGGGAATATTCATGCAACTGATAGTACACTGCCCCATCCTTTGATCTCAACTGGGTCTCTGTCTGAACTGACATGCATGAGTTATTTATGAGAGAATATTCAGTTATCTGAAGTATACTAGTTGCATGCATGCATGCATTGACTAACTGAACTCACAATCAGTTCCACAAACTATTGAAACTAATCTAACTAGATTGAACTCAGTTAACTGAGCTAACTAATTACAACTCAAAGTACAACTCATCCTAATCTCCTTAATTAAGGGATAACTTCCTCAATCAAAAAATAACGGTTGCATGTCTTCACATAGACTTCATGTTTGATTTTGTCCAACTAATTAACTCAAGATGAATTAATTAATTATTTTACAAATAGCTATTGAGCTCAAATTTGAATTTTAATTCACAATTTTAATTTAGGGACTAATTAAAATTGGAATGTATCCCGAAATGCTATTTATAGAAATGCTATTTTTAGCATTTCTATTTTTTGCTATTTCCAACAGAGTTGGAGTATATCCTAAAACGCTATTTATAGCAATGCTATTTTTAGCATTTCTTGTTTCTATTTCCAACAAAATATTTATTTACTGCATTTGAACAAACTAAATACTATTAAAGTTTATATAATTAATTATTTTTTATTAAAGTTACATGGAGAGTGAAATGTCAGAATGATGGCAGTACTTATTTTTATTAAAGTTACATGGAGAGTGAAATGTCATAATGATGACAATTTTACATTTCTCATATGTCAAGTAATTAGGTTAGGCGGTTACCTAACACTAACTATACCTTGGAGATTTATTCCCAAGGGAGGGATTAAGAGGATATGCGTATTCGAGATCAAAGAAAGATTTTAATTCAGAAAACATGTAAACTGTGCTGGAGGGACAAACATATTTAAGGAGCTAAGTTTGGTTAAGACCAAATAACTGTTATTATTCAAGGCTATAAGTATAAGGGCAAATCATGTGAGAGGATATCTCATGGGGAAACTCAGGCTGAATAGTGAGGTTGGAACAACAGGTCTCACGGTTGGGAGGAAAACAAGAAGATTAAGGTATGTAATGTGTAGACAACATGATATTAGTAACAAACATATAAGTATACTCCGGAGCTAACTAGAGGAATAATTATAAGATTTATTCTATCAATTAGAAAGACTGTTTGTCCTTTTATTTAAGGTAATTACTTCTATTATTGTCCAAGAGTTTATAAACTCAGAAATTAGAGCAAAGACCATGTGTAACCCTGTAGATAGGGTAAAATACAAATAGTTATTTCTATTATTGTTCAAGAATTTATAAAATTAGAAGACAAAGTAAGGACCATGTGTAACTTAATAGATAGGGTAAAATACAAAATATAGTCTATAGATATAAAATGATGTAGAACAAATCATGAACTTGAATAACCCTATAAATAGGGCAGAGACCGAAAGGTAGTCTACAGTTATAAGATGCTTGTTTAGAATTCTAAGTGAGCGAACAATATTGTATGGAAACCACGCTCATGACAACCCACTGTATATAATCCATAATGGAGAAGGAAAATTAAAAGAGAAATGTAAATGTATAGAACCCGGTGTAAGAACTGTACAGGAAAACCTAACTTATTATAAGAAAAGATTCATGAAGTTTTACCATATTCAAAGAAAAAAGTATCCTTTGAAATTTTTGGTGAGGTTCAATACAATCCAAAATGACAGGCATAATAAAATTGTAGACATCAACCGAAAGATTCCCATTTAAACATACATATACCGATGAAGCCATTTAGCCATACTGGAATTAACCATTTGATATAAAGAGCTAAACGGTTAAATATATATGAAACATAAAGCAATAGACTAGATCTTCAAATAAAGGGTTTCATCGTAGATTGACGAACTCACAGAACTTAACCGTTCTCAATAATTCCACATAATTCCTAAATTAGCTTCTTTGACAATTAAAGAAAACAACCCAGAATTCTCATGGCCGCAAACCCTTAATAATTTAGGTTTCAAATTTACAAAAAATCAACAATAATCCCTCTCTTAGGAATATGGTCCAAGGCCATTAACTTTTAGCACAATCTGAGGCTATTTTGTAGACTAAGAGACAGATTTAAATATAAATACAATCAAAATCTACACATAACTGAAGAAAATTGCTAAAACCCTCATCCAAAAGACTAAACCCTTAGTGACTGCTCGAATTGTCTATGGCATTACCCAAAAATTCCTTACATGAAGTCTGTAGGGTTTGGTTAGCTGAGAAGAAGCTCCATAACATCTAAATCCATTACCAAGCAAACAAGAAGAGATTTGAAATACCTCAACGATACCTAGGCAGGCAAGCAACTTAGTGTGAGAGCTAGTTGAAGAATTTTAAACCAAAGCATTAATAGAGACAACAAAGCTAGCTAAATGAGAGGAAAATCAAACCTTTCAGACTGATTTGAAATGATCATATACTAAAAACTGATGTAGAATTGAGTAGCCATTAATGATTTTGAATGTTAACTGAAACCATGAAAATCGAGGAAAACTGCTTGAATTGATCACTTTACGACAGCTAATAAACCATGATTAATATGCAAAACAGAAATGAAATCAGTGAAAGCATAGATATACCAGACAATAAGATTGATTACAGAGTTCGTCCCTGATGGACTACGTCTCCGGGTCCGCTTTCAAGATGGGCGACCATTTTTATTAGGAATGAGAAGGAAGAAGTGGATTACACAGTGAATTAGATAGAATGAATTTGCACATAGGAAATTCTAACCTGTGTCATCAGATAGCCCTCTGAACCAACTTTCCAACACCACTTACGGTTTCCAATTCCGACTCCGGATGCTCCTGAAACATTGAAAACAAAATTGCCTCTATCCCTCCAGAATCTTCATACAAAAACTAAAAACCACTCTCCCCTTCTCAATGAGGGCAAAACTGCCTTTATAGGCCTGCAGATGCATAAAAACCTCCTTTGGCTTACTTTGAGGTGTATGATCTGACTTCTAGGGTTCATATGGTTCGATGTTGGACACCTTAGGGCTTAGTAATGGTCTTTATATTAGTTTATAACCAAATTAATAACAAAAAAACCCAAAATAACCAAATTCATACCCCAAAACCGCAAATAGTTAGCTGGCAGGGCGGAGGGTTGTAACCGCTGTATGTGAACACCTATAATAAATAGTTTTCTGGCGGTTACCTCGGTGGCTATCTCTCCGGTGGTTCTGGTTGGCGAGACGTGTTTACATGTTAACAGTTTTACGTTTTCTCCGCGTGGTTAAGGTCCGCAGTTCTCAAGCCCCGTCGGCTTACCAGACTGCTGATCACATGCCCTGACGTGGTTTAATTGGTGGTTAGGGACGTGACTGTTGGCTAACTCCGACGGTTTACTCTGTTGATGGTCACATGTCTTACGGTCCCGCCGCGGTTAGATGATGGCGGTTAGGATTGTTATTTTAATTTACAATGTATTTATTTGTAATAACATTTAAACCAAGAGTTAGTTTTAGTTTATAAGACTTAGGTTTTTGTGTAGGTTTTTAGCACATAACAATAGATTTGATGCGATAGGTTAGGAATAGGCTTAATGTATTTGTAGAACATGGTTAGGATTTAGGCATAGGTTTTGATCTTAGGAATAGGTTTAGGATTAAGTCATTAGGACTGAGATGTTGAATTTAGGGTTTTTGGTCCAGAATTAAAAAATCCCTTTTACATCTTTTGTCACAATGTGACATAAACCCATATGCGACAATAAACCCACGCACATCGTCGACTCCAACTATCTTTGCAATGACAACCTGGGTGATGAACCTATGCCACATACAACACATCAAACCTCTACGATGGATGATACAACCATGTCAATATCAATCCTGTTTGTCGAATGACAAACACATGTGATTGACCAAACCCTGGGAACTGTCAATGAACTCAAGTCGACAACCAGGTGCTAAACCATCTTCGCTGAATGCCATGAAAAACTACGAACATTACCTGAACAACCTGATCATATCCAACACTGTCAATCTGTCAAAGTTGAACTGCCGCGACAACGACACTAAATGACACCCATGAACACTGATGATGACACTTTGAACACCTGTGCAATTGTATTGACAGATCCTCCTTGATCATTCCTCTCCACTTGAAAGCTTTTGTACCACAAAAGTTTGAATAAAAAATTAGTTGATGAGGGTAGGACTCCCTCTCTTTCCACCTTGACCTGACGATATACCAATAAATTTGATTAATCACCTGAAAGTGATGACCCTGATGATGCTGACCATGGTACCTTTTGATTCGGTGACCTATTTCTTCCATTCACTGTATGAATAGCTTGCGATGATGGTCAAACAACCTATTATCAACATGGCAATTGAATTCTTTCCACGAAGTATCATGAGTTAGCCATTCAAAAACACCTTTGAAATCAGTATTTGTAGAACTTTGTTCAATACATCTGATGGGTATTAATAATCGACTTTATGGAATAACTGAAATATTCAAATACTCCTTTGATTTTGACTTCATATCAATTACTTGACTTGATTTACTTTCTTGTTGACTGATTATTAAGTGAACTTTTTGCACAGAACTCATCCAACTGTGATGTAAATATTGCTGCAACTTAGTTTGAATTTGAAAGTATCTAAGTAATTGTCGATTTACTTGAATCACTATTTCTTCAGTTGCTGATATTTCCATTGACTAACACTTTCACTTAATGCATTAGTTTTCAAATCATGATAAGAAAACTTTAGATCTGTTTTTGAAAATTCTTTGTCATGAAAACTTATAAACTTCCTCTCCACTTGAAAAGAGGCTTCATTACTTTTTAAAGCATGAAATGATGATGCAATACCAAAGAAATGCAACACTGACTTTCCCAAATACTGACCTACACCCTAGACACTAAAAATAAACATACCATTTGAAACAAGTCTCTGATTAGACTCCCATGTACCATTCCCTGCAATACACTGCTGATGATGATAGTTTCTAGAATTCAATTGAATGAATGAATTGAGATTCATTCTGTCTTTAAGAAGATGTTCATAAGACATTAAATGTATCTCATGTTGATTATCCTATTCATGAATAATATTTCTTGGAAAAGAATTAACCACCTTGACCAATTGATCTTTAAACTGAATCTCGCATTCCAAAGAATCATCCTTATGTTGTTCCTTAATAAACATGAGTACATATTTACTTGAACTTATCAACTGCTTAACTTGATTTATAAAAATTAAATCCAAGTTTGATTTGACTTTATGTTCCCTAACAATAAATTCAACCCTTGTTTCTTTAGGTGATATTTATCTTCCCTTATGTAAAACGCTGCATCTCTATCATAAAGATAAGGACTTACTAAGACAACTCCACATATGTCTACTGGGACCACATCTAACTCCACTTCATCAATGTACTTAGATGTAATTGCAAATTTTAACCGACACTGTTTTGTGACATGTATCTGAGTTGATTTATTAATCCAACCTAATGGGTATGGACTTGGATGATTCTGTGTCTCCAATCCCAATTGATTAACTATAGGTTCAGATATTAAATTTTCTTGCGATCCATTGTCAAACATTGGGTCAATATTTGTATTCTTACAAGTCATCCTTATGTGGAAGAGTTCAACTCTTTTATCCTCATATGGAGGATTTATGTTTGAAGAAGATACATTAGTTTTCGAACTTGAACCAGTATCAGAAGTTTTACCTGTCGTAACCATGGCGGTTATCCTCCTTTCATCATCTGAATCTAAACCTAGATCTTGATGGACTGCTGCAATGGCCTTCTTTTCATCTTTCCCCTTAAGGAACTTTTTGGGCTTAAGTTCTAGATGAAGTTTCTAGCACTTCGATTCATCATGACCGATTCTCTAGAAATGAGAACAAGTAGGTCTTTCCTTCTGAATGATCATTGATTTCTTTCTCTTCGAAATGTTCTTCCCCTTACTGTCACTGGAATCTTTGGTTTCCAACTCTTTGGATGAGTGAGATGAAAATTTAAATGGTCTACCACCTGATTCAATATGTATGGCCTGAACACAAACCTCATCAAAATCATCAGGATTAAAAATCAATAAAGTATGCCGCAAATATGAATGTAAACTGTCATTGTGTTTTAACAAAGTTTCACGTGTATCTAATGAAATACCAAGTGCCAATTCTTTCTTCCTGAACTCCTAAGTAAACTCCTGAACACACTGCCATTTACCTTGCCTCAGATGCTGCCAATCAATAATAGCTTGCTTCATGTATCCTAAAGGATATAATTGTTTCCTAAGAGCTTTCAAAAACTTAGTCCATGAGGAGATGACTTTTCCTTTACGCTTTACATCTAGCTGAGTTTTTCTTTCCCACTAGATTAAAGCTATTCCTCCCATTCTAAGTGTAGCTTAATGAATTTTAGTTTTATCTTTAGAAATGTTCTGAATGCGACAATACACTTCTAACTGCTTTATCCAGTTATCTAGCTTTTTAGGATTCATTTCGCCATCATACACAGGTAACTCAAATTTAACATCAAGTTTCAAAAGAGATGTTTTCTTAGGTTTCTTTTTTGTTTCAGATTCTACACTGGAGGAAGAAGAAGAAGAAGAGGATGATGGAGATGATGGATGTGAAGGAGGTTTATCAACCTTGCCTTTACCTTTGTCCTTATTCGATGCCTTTGAAGAAGAAGCTACATCTCTTGCCTTCTTGTCTTGGTACAATTCTCCAAACATCTACTGCATAGTTAAGAACACCTGTCGAAACTTCTCTTCACTCATTTTAGTCTCAGTGTGTTCACCTGCATCTGGTTCTGACATGGTTGATTTCTGAACGACTCATCGTTTTCCAATCTTTGGATCGATTTGCTCAAGGATTCCCTCTCCTCGTTATGACTTATACCTTGTTAACATTCAATGGCACATTCTACAAATGAAACCTACTATGATACCAAATTATATGATTTGAAATGATCATATACTAAAAACTAATGTAGAATTGATTAGCCATTAATGAGTTTGAATGTTAACTGAAAACACAAAAATTGAGGAAAACTTATTGAATTGATCACTTTACGACAACTGATAAACCATGATTAAGATGCAAAAAAGAAGTGAAATTAGTGAAAACATAGATATACCAGACAACAAGATTGATTACGGAGTTCGTCCCTGATGGACTACGTCTCCAGGACCACTTTCAAGATGGGCGACCATTTTGATTAGGAATGAGAAGGAAGAAGTCGATTACACAGTGAATTAGATAGACCAAACTTGCACACAGGTAATTTTGACCTCTGTCATTAGATATTCCTTTGAACCAACTTTCCAATGCCGCTTACGGTTTCCAATTATGACTCCAGATGCTCTTGAAACACTGAAAACAAAATCACCTCTATCCATCCAGAACCTACATACAAAAGCTAAAAACCACTCTCCCCTTCTTAATGAGAGCAAAAGTGCCTTTATAGGCCTAAAGATGCATAAAAACCTCCTTTAGCTGACTTTGAGGTGTATGAGCTGACTTCTGGGGTTCATATGGTTCAGTGCTGGACACCTTAGGGCTTAGTAATGGTTGTTGTATTAGTTTATAACCAAATTAATAACAAAAAAACCCAAAATAACCAAAGTCATACCCCGAAACCACAAACAGTTAGCTGGCCAACCAAAGGGTTGTAACCACTGTATGTGAACACCTGTAATAAACAATTTGGTGGTGGTTACCTCGGCAGCTATCTCTTCGGCGGTTCGGTTGGCGGGACGTGTTCACATGTTAACAATTTTACGTTTTCTCCGCGTAGTTAAGGTCCGCAACTCTCAAGCTCTATCAACTTACCAGACTGCTGATCACATGCCCCGACATGGTTTAACTGATGGTTAGGGACTTGACTGTTGGCTAACTCCGATGGTTTACTCTGCCGCTGGTCACATGTCTTGCGATCCTGCCGCGGTCATATGCTGGCAGTTAGGAATGTTATTTTAATTTACAATGTATTTGTTTGTAATAAAATTTAAACCGAGAGTTAGGTTTAGTTTATAGGACTTAGGTTTTTGTGTAGGTTTCTAGCATATAGAAATAGATTTAATGTGAAATGTTAGGACTAGGTTTAATGTATTTGTAGACATTGGTTAGGATTTAGGCATAGGTTTTGATCTTAGGAATAGGTTTAGGATTAAGTCATTAGGACGGAGATGTTGAATTTAGGGTTTTTGGTCTAGAATTAAAAAACCCTTTTTACATATTTTGTCACAATGTGACATAAACCCATATGCGACGATAAACCCACACACATCGTTGAATCTGGCTATCTTTGCAACAACAACCCAGCCGATGAACCTATGCCACAAATGACACATCAAACCTCTGCGATGGATGATACAACCATGTCAATACCAATCTTGTTTGTCGAATGACAAAACACATGTCGTTGACCAAACCCTGGGGAATTGTCGATGAACTCAAGTCGACAACCAAGCGCTAAACCATCTATGTTGAACACCATGAAAAACTATGAACATTACCTAAACAACCTGATCATATCCAACACTGTCGATTTGTCGAAGCTGAACTGCAGTGACAATGATGCTGAACGACACCCATGAACACTGATGACGACACTTTGAAAACCTATGCAATTGGATCGATGGATCCTCCTAGATCACAGAGTGTATATAACCATCTAGCAACATTCAGAAGAAAGAACAACACCGAAATGCAACCTGTGGAAAGGAGGTACACTCTTAAGCTCCATTGTAGAAAATATTGAGAATGAGGAAAACTGTGTGATGGCAAGGAAGGAGTAACAGTGCAGGAATTCTTACCCGAGAGGAAGCTTGACAGACTAGATTGGAACCTAACCCTCTGCACCATATTTGTGAAAAATGACCAGATACTATACCACGAAGAAGCTTAGATCGACGGTCATCCACATCCACTGTTCGATCTAGAGACTGTCGAAGAGACGTTGATGACTCACACTTACCAATACACAGAGGGCCAGCTATGGTGCATAACAAAGGATACAGATGCAGTGCTTCCCAGTTCTAGGGAAACCAACCACTCGAAAGTATAAGTGAGCATTAAATACTACTTTACCATTTCACTGGTATTTTAAAAATAAATTATAGAGTTCGATTATGTGACTTGAATGCTCTCTAGAGAAAATAAAACCCAATGAAAAATGACATTATGAGACTGTTACATCATGGGCGTGGAAATACGATTTCTGCAGATAATTAAAATATACTTTGGAATTATAAATAGTACTTTGTCAAAAGGAAATTTACAATGCCTAGCTCGTATAATTTTATAATTTTATAATAATGTATTATTGTTTTCTTTTACTAACTTATAATGAAAAAAATTATATGGGTATGTGACATGTGGTATTAGAGCGCCCAAGTTACAAAACTGAGACCTCTCGAAAATAAATGAGTAACAACATTTGTGATGTACACAGAGAAATAAAAGTATCCAACATGAGGAGAACGAGAATTACTCCACACCAAACTGTGACAAGAACAAGACCAACATCTTTTCAAGAATCCAATCCCGAGGTATGGGTACAACTAGAGGAAGAGCCATGTAACAATAATACTGAAATCTTGGAAACTATGCAAGAGTTAAGGGTGTTGAGATGGATAGGTTATGGGTAGATAATGAAAGGCTGATGCAGGAGCATGAAAAGATTATGAGAAGACTGTCTAATAGACAGAATCAACGAAAACCAATTCCGAGTCCTGAGCATGAGAACATGATTGGTGAATAAGAATTTCATACTGAGAATGTAGAAACTAAAGGTGGTGAAGAGAATCAAGAGGAAGAATATGATAATGTATCAGAACAAAAAACACAAAAGAGACAGAAAGTAGAACTACAAGGAGAATTTTGGAAAATAAAACCTCCCCTCTTTGATGGTGAACAAGAAGAGGCAGCTGAGGCCTGGCTCATCAATATGAACAAGTATTTTTAGCTGTACGAATATCATCATAACTTAAAGGCTCCACTGGCCATCTTTCAGCTGCAAGAAAAGGCCACCTTGTCGTGGGAGGAAGTAAAAACGATATGTGGTGTAAATGAGCAGAGCATAACTTGGGACAAATTTCAAATATATTTTAAGGAGAAATATTTAATTGAAAGATTTTATGACAAGAAAGCTAAGGAGTTTCATGACCTTCGATTGGGTCAACTATCTATGGATGAGTTCATAACAAAATTTGCATCCTTGCTATGGTATGTTCCATACATACGGGAAGAAAAAGCAAAGGTACAGTGGTTTATCAACAATTTTCTTTTGTTTATGAAAGAGCGGATCGAATTCGATAACCTGAAAACCATGGATGAAGTCATATGAAAGGCTTGATTATGCTATCAGAAAAATAGACTAAAAGGAGATGGAGGTAAGAGATGGATTGACAAAAATGGGAATAAGTTTTCCTTCGGTAGTAAGGGGAACAAGACTATAGTCAATAAACCTCATAAAAGGCAGGAAAATAGAAATATGAATAGAAATAAGCCTAGATTCAAATTTCCCAGTGAGTCCAAGACAAATTAATAGTAAGTGAGGACTGAAGTAGAGGTAGTAGCTAGACCCCCAGTACAATGTTGGGGATGCAGAGGACCACATTATGTTAAAAACTATCCACACTGCAATGGTACTTATCAGGTTGCACAGATTCAAGAAGCATCAACGATGGGAGAAGTGGCAAGAAGTATTCATAAAATCAATGATGTCCTTGAAGACCATCAAGCGAAATACCAATTGACCATGATATGATTTGAAGGTAAAATATTCGATCGAACTGTATCTATTTTAATTGATTCAAGAGCTACTTTGAGTTATATTAGTCCTAAAATAGAGGAACAATGTTGTTTGCAAGCTGTTAAATTTAAGAGTTCTTGGTTAGTACAATTAGCCACGAGAGCTAAAAGAAGGGTGTTGGCTAAGGTCAATAGCTATCCCTTAATGTTAGAAGGTCAGTCTATTATGGCAGACTTGAATGTGTTTCCTCTAGGATCGTATGATATCTTAATAGGCATGGAATTGTTGGAAAAACATTGGTCCCTCATTAAATGTAAAACAAAACTATTAACTATATGGACGAATAAGGAAAGAGGCAGGAAATTCAAGAGATAATAAGACCATTAAAAATGAGATCTATAACAACCTCTCAATTGGAAAAGTGTATCTAGAAAGGATGCCAAATTTATGCAATACAGGTAGGATATACTAACTCAAAATAAAATTCTGTTTCTTTAGAAAATATACCGGTGGTGCAAAATGTTCTGGATGTGTTTACTGAATAAATTCCGGGACTCCCGCCAAAGAGGGATATAGATTTCACCATTGGATTGATTCCAGGAGTTGCTCTGGTATCTTGAGCTCCTTATCGCATGAGTATACAAGAGATAACAGAACTAAAAATGCAGTTACAAGAACTTCTTGATAAAAATTATATCCAACCAAGTGTATCACCTTGGGGAGCTCCAGTGCTTTTCGCTAAGAAGAAGGATGGAACCTTGTGAATGTGCATGGATTATCGCCAGTTAAATAAACTAACCATCAAGAATAAATATCCTATATCTCGTATAGACGAGTTGTTTGATCAAGTGAAGGGGGCAACCGTATTTTCAAAATTGACCTTCGGTCGGGTTATCATCAATTTACAATAAAGGAGGAAGGTATATGAAAAACAACCTTTATAACTCGTTATGGGCATTACGAGTTCATTGTGCTGCCCTTCGAGTTAACTAATTCTCCCGTGACCTTCATGTGCTTTATGAACAATGTATTCCATCAATATTTGGATACATTTGTGTTAATTTTTAGTGATGTCATACTAATTTACTCTTCGAATGTAGAAGAACATAAATAACATCTCCACATTGTCCTACAAGTTTTAAGAGAACATCAAATGTACATCAAGTACAACAAATATGATTTCTTTAAAGAAAAAGGCCAATATCTTAGGCATGTCATTACTAAGGATGGAATTGCTGTAGACCCAGAGAAAATAAAAACTATAATGGTGCAGCTAGTACAAAAGACATGGCTGATATAAGATCATTTATGGGTCTAGCCAAATACTACAAGTGATTTTTTGAAGGATTTTCCAAGGTAGCATATCCCATTACCTCTTTGCAAAATAAAGGAAAAGTTTTTATGTGGAGCATGGACCGCCAATAAATTTTTATCGGCGTAAACATTTACCCACCATTGCACCCATTTTAAGCATTGCAGATCCAAATAAAGATTATGTGGTTTGTATAGATGCTAGCAAGGAAGGTGTAGGTGGCGTACTAATGCAGGAGGGCAGGGTTATTGCTTATGAGTCTAGGAAGCTTAAGGATCACAAGAAAAAGTATTCAGCCTATGAATTAGAGCTGACAACAGTCATTCATGCATTAAATATGTGGAAACATTACTTGATGGGTAAGAAATTTCTGTTAATGACTGATCATCATAGTTTAACGAATTATTTTAAGCAACCCACTCTGAATGTTAGGCAAGCTTGTTGAATTGAGTTCTTAAGAAGATTTGATTTTGAAATCAAGCACTTGAAAAGAAAAGAGAACCGTTTCACGAATGCTTTAAGTCAAATGATCAACTGTATATATGAGAGGTATCATTCAGTGAAGTGCGAACCACATTTAAGGAGCAGATTAAAGAGGTAGCAATGCAGGATCCAGAATATAAATTTTTGTGGCAGCAAGCTAAAATTTTGAACAACAATGAACAAAAACTGGGATATGAAATAAATCAAGAAGGTATACTAATTTATAGAGGAAGAATGTATGTACCTAACCATAAAGATATTTAAAATTTTAATTTTAGATGAATATCATAAAATTCCCTATGTAGGCCACCTTGGATATCAGAAATTAATTACTGCACTCAGAAAGGAATATTTTTGGCTCGACATGAAGAAGGAGGTGGCCGAGTATTTGGTCCACTATTTGGAATGCCAGCAAGTGAAATCCGAACATCGTCACCCCATTGGATTGGTCCACCCATTTCCTATCTCGAAATGGAAATGGGAAACTATTTCCATCGATTTCATAACAGGGATACCTAAATAAAAAAGGCAGAATGATTCAATGATGGTGGTAGTATATAAGTTGAGCAAATCTGCTCACTTTATACTAGTACAATATATTTATAAGGCATTTCAAATCGCTAATATATTCATGCAAATTGTTTTTAGGATGCATGGTATACCAAAAATTACAATTTCCGACCGTGATGTAAAATTTACATCACCCTTTTGGAAATATTTATTTGGGGGTCAAGGCACTTAGCTGCATTTCAACACTGCCTACCATCCTTAGACGGATGGGAATAGTGAGCGAGTGAATCAAATAGTGGTTGATATGATGCAAACCTATGTAATGCAACAACCATCTAAATGGGAGTAGTATATACATTTAGTAGAGTTTTCTTACAACAACAACTACCATACTTCTCTCCAAACGAGTCCATTTGAAGTGTTTTATGAGCATAAATGTAGAACACCCTAGAATTGGGGCAGCCTAGAAGATAAGTTAATGTTATGACTAGATATGCTAATAGAAATGGAAGAGATGGTTAAAAAGGTGCGAACCAATTTAAAAGCCACTCAGGACCAACAAAAGAATTATGCTGATTGAAAAAGAAGTTTCCAGGAATTCCAAGTGGGAGATCATGCCTATGTTCATGTTTGAGCCAAGAAAAGTACACTACAATGGAGTGGATATACTAAATTGGCACCCAGATTTTGCAGTCCTTTCCAAATTTTAGCTCGAATTGAACCTGTTGCTTATCAACTTTCTTTACCCAGCCATATTCATGTTCATAATGTCTTGCACGTTACTGTGTTAAAAGAATACATATATGATGCTAGCCATATAATCAATTGGCAGGATATACATGTAAGTCAGAAGATTTAAATTAAGAATATGGAATATCATAAATAAGACTGAAAAATTGATTACAAAAAAAAGGGTTGACTAAAATTTTGTTTTGTTTTATAGGTCGAACCGAAAGGCGAGTTCTTGGTCGAACCACTGGGTATGCTCGATCAGATAGACGTAATGTTGCGGAGATGAGTTATCACCCAAGTTAAAGTGCAATGGCAACAATTTGGGATAGAGTAGGCCACCTGGGAAGGTGAACAGGTTATGAGAGAGACTTTTCCACATTTATTCCTAGTAGAGAAACATCGGGACGATGTTCAGTATCAGGGGGGGAAGATGTGATGTCCCCAGTGAAAGTAAATATTTATTTACTACATTTGAACAAACTGAATACTATTAAATTTTATATAACTAATTATTTTTATTAAATTTACATGGAGAGTGAAATGTGAGAATGATGGAAGTAATTATTTTTTATTAAAGTTACATGGAGAGTGAATGTTAGGTCCCTATAATACTAGTGATTCCCCCATTACTATTGTCATTGTAGCCCTTATTGTTATTATTTATGCCCCTATTGTCCCCATATTGTTATTAATGTGCCCCATAGAAACCCACTATTGTTATCATTGTGCCCTTATGTTATTACTGTTATGTCGGCTTGATTATATTGTGACCTCTTAGACTCCTATACATAGAAGGGAGGTTTAGTCATTTGTATCATCTAAGAATTGTTCATTTGTGTAATGTAAAGGAGGTTTCCCCTCAAAGAGGCTGAATTATAAGGCATTGATCTATCTTTTCTATCTTTTTGTGAGCTGGTTTCATAAAATTTGGTATCAAAGCTTTGGATTCTAGGGTTTCGCTGCTCCAAACAAGTCATCGTGGAAGCTTCACTATAACTTGGTTTCTGAAACGTTTCAGAAGAAAAAACCCAGTTGAGCCGAAATCGTTTTGAACTTTGGGTCCGAATTTCAGAGCTTGTCTCGCTATATTTTCGGAGATATGAGTTGAGGAAGTTAGGGTTTTTGTAGACTCCCGAATTACATTCCAAACAGGTGACCTGAGGAAAACCGTCATAAATTTTGTTTTGAGCATTAGATTGAAATTTCGTAAGAAATTTCAGAAAGAGGATGGCTTGTAGTTTTTTGTATATTAGTTTCAATTACTAAGGTTGAAACATTGACATGTGGCACTTTGTACAAGTTCGGGCTACTAAACTAGTTTATAATCAGGTCACCGTGGGAGATTTGACCTAAATCTTCCTTGGAGAACCCAATCTTGATTAGACTTGCGGGGTTAGAAAGAGGACTCAAAGGGATACCGAAGGATGCGATTTCAGACAATCGAGATATGCAGTTACAGAGATACAACAAATTCAATATCGAGCTCTTACAAAGTGAAACAAAAGTGTGTAGTTTTTTTAAAAATTTTGCATAAGATTGGTTTGAAAATTTAGCTTGAAGGAATTCAAATGGAATAGTGAAGAATTATTAGCATTAGTTTATGCCCCAAAGAAAGAAAATGGAAACACCTAGTAGGCAACCTTATATATCTAGCATGACTCGTGAAGAAGAGGAAGAAATGCAAGATGATATATCAAAATTACAAGACCAAGTACAACAAATTTTACTCTCACAAAAGGTAACTAAAGCCAAGATGAATGGCGTGGAATCTAATATGAATGGTGTGCAAGTTAATATGGATAGCATGGAAGCTAATATGGATGGAATGGAAGCTAAGATGAATGGCATGGATGCTAAGATGGAAGAATTGAAGGTAAATTTGAATAAGTTACAAGAAATGGTTACTAATGGTTAAAGGGTAGTAAAGGAAACTCATGATAAGAAAAAAAGAAATGTTAATAATGATTTCATAGACTCTAATGTTGGATTAAAGACCCACCATGTTCCAAAAATCAATATGAATAATTTTTATGGAAAGGATCCCAAAACATGGATACTATAGATGGAGCAATTTTCCAATCTCCATAATGTGAAAAACACACAAAAGGTACGTATTACAACTTTATATTTGGAACCAAATCAGTTTGCATGGTATCAATGGATTTTCTCTCTTAAACAAATTGTCACTTGGACAATTTTTATGGAAGAAATGATAGCACATTATGAGGATACAAAAAGCAACACCTTTTTTAGCCAATTGATAAATCTAAAACAAAAGGGTTCAATGATGGAGCACATTAAGGACTTCCAAAAAATTGAACATAAGGGTAAAAGATATTCTAGAGGAGCATAGGATTGATGTGTTCATAGGGACTTTAAAGGATATTATCCAACATGAGGTTCTCCTTTGGGAACCTGATTCATTGGAGAAGGCATTCAGGTTAGCAAGAAAAATGGAAAGAAAAATTATGGCAACTAGGAAGCCTACCACTCACAACTATAATGATGGAAGTGTTGTTGCCCCTAGCCTTCCACAACCTACAAGGTTGACACCACAACAATGGGAAGAAAAAAGAGCAAAAGGGATTTGTCACAGTTGTGATAGAAAATATGCTAAAGGTCATAAGTGTGCTGAGAAGAAATTATTCTACATAGATTGTGAAGAAGAGGAAGAAAATGAACGAGAAATGTCAAAAGAAGATGATAGAATCCAGGAACAAACCCTAGATAAATAAGAAATGAATCCGACCATATCTTGTAATGCATTGGTTGGAACTACCACTCCTCAAACTATCAAGATAGAAGAACATATCAAGAAGAAAATGGTAATAGTGTTGATTGATTTGGGAAGTACCCATAATTTTATTCACTGTAAGATAGCCAAGGAGTTTAATTGCTTCCTATATGCAGCACCAGAGTGTCAAGTGATGGTTGCAAGTGGAGGAACCATAAACTGCTCTAGAAAGTGCCACAATATCAAGTTATCCATGGGAGAATATGTATTGAATACTAGGAGTCCAATGGCTACAATCCTTGGGTACAATAGCTTTTAATTTTCAACAAGCTTTCATGAAATTTTGTGCGGAAGGAAAGGAAATTGAATTAAGGGGTATTGCAGGGAAACCATGAAAGATAATTAGCTCTAACGGTATGACAAAGCTTCTAAAGAAGGAACAACGAGGTGTAGTTTCACAATTATGTTCGCTAGAGGTTCCCACATTGAAATCATCTATTTCTCCAGATCTCCAAAAAGCCTTAGACAATCATTCCAAGGTATTTGAGACTCCCAAAGGCCTCCCACCTATTCGTGATCATGATCATGATATTCATTTGATTCCAGGAAGAGTTCCTCCAAACATCAGGCCGTACAAATATCCCTATGCCCAAAAGAGTGAAATTGAATGTATGGTTGTAGAAATGCTAGAGGCTGGTATAATTCAACCTAGTCAAAGTTCT
>APFE030888890.1:128511-185094 GCA_000404065.3 Pinus taeda | reverse complement strand
TTAGCTCATAGTTCATCTTATCATCCTCAATCTAATGGGAAAACTGAGATAGTAAACAAATGTTTGGAAGGATATCTTCGTTGCTTTGTATCTGATAAACAAACACAATGGGTCAAATGGTTGTCTTTGGCTGAATGGTGGTATAACACTTCCTTCCATACTGCAACAAAAATGGCATCATTTATGGCACTTTATGGATATCATCCACCATCCATCACATCATATTTAAGATAAAATTCTAAGGTTCAAGCAGTGGAACATCACATTGAGCATCAACAACAAGTTCTCCAACTCTTAAAGGATAACCTCACGTTGACATAGAATAGAATGAAAGAACAGACATATTAACATCACAACAAAAGAAGTTTTGATGTAGGTGACTGGGTATTCCTACGAATAACCATATAAACAAATTTCCCTCAAGCAAGCCAAGAAGGATAATAAATTATCACCAAAGTATTATGGTCCATACAAGGTGTTGCAAAAGATTGGTAATATGGTATATAAATTGGAGCTTCCTACAGCTTCCCGAGTGCACCCAGTTTTCCATGTTTCATGTTTAAAGAAGGTTATAGGTGACAAGCTCCCAATTCAAACAATATTGCTAGAACTTGACGAGGAAGGAAAAATCATATTGGAAGCGGAAGCATTCACAGAAACAAGAACTTGACAACTACAAAATCGAACAATTTCAGAGTATCTCATCAAGTGGAAGAACTTATCCACTAAAGATTCCACATGGGAGGATGAGCATTTTATACAGAAGCATCCATAACTACTTAAGCATTGAGGACAACAATTTTCAGAAGGAGAGGGGCATGTTAGGTCCCTATAAAACTAGTGATTCCCTGATTAATATTGTCATTATAGCCCTCATTGTTATTATTGTGCCCCTATTGTCCCCATATTGTTATTAGTGTGCCCCATAGAAACCTACTATTGTTATTGTTGTGCCCTTATGTTGTCATTGTTATGTCGGCTTGATTATATTGTAACCCCTTAGACTCCTATATATGGAAAGGAGGTTTAATCATTTGTATCATCTAAGAATTGTTCATTTGTATAATGTAAAGGAGGTTGCCCCCTCGAAGAGGCTGAATTCTAAGGCATTGATCTATTTTTTCTATATTTTTGTGAGCTGGTTTCATAACAGTGAAATGCCAGAATGATGATAGTTTTACATTTCTCATATGTAAAGTAGTTAGGTTAGGTGGTTACCTAACCCTAACTACTTCGTTGGAGATTTATTCCCAAGGGAGGGATTAAGAGGATATGCGTATCTTAGATCAAAGAAATATTTTGATTCAGAAAACATGTACACTGTGCTGGAAGGATAGATATATTTAAGGAGCTAAGTCTGGTTAAGACCATATAGTTATTATTATTCAAGACTATAAGTCTTAAGGACAAATCTTGTGAGAGGATATTGGGGGGAGACTTAGGCTGAATAGTGAGGCTGGAACAACAAGTCTCATGGTTGGGAGGAAAACAAGAATATTAAGGTCTGTAACTTGCGGAACCAGGATATTAGCAACAAACAAATAAGTATACATCTGGAGCTAACAAGAGGAACAATTATAATATTTATTTTGTCAACTAGAATGACTGTTTGTCCTTTTATTTAAAGTAATTACTTCTATTATATTCCAAGACTTTATAAACTCAGAAAATAGAGAAAAGTCCATGTGTAATAGGGTAAAATACGAATAATTATTTCTATTATTGTTCAAGAATTTATAAACTTAGAAGACAAAGTAAGAACCATGTGTAACCCAGTAGATAGGGAAAATACAAAATGTAGTCTATAGATATAAAAAGATGTAGAACAAATCAATAACTCAAATAACCCTGTAAATAGGGCAGAAACCGAAAGGTAATTTACAATTATAAGATGCTTGTTTAGAATTCTAAGTGAGCGAACAATATTACATAGAAACCACACTCATGAAAACCCACTGTATATAAGCCATAACAGAGGAGGAAAATTAAAAGATAAATGTAAATGTATAGAACCCAATGAAAGAACTATACAGGACAACCTAACTCATTATAGGAAATGATTCATGAAGTTTTACCATATTCAAACAAAAATTTATCCTTCGAAATTTTTGGTGAGGTTTAATACAATCGAGAATGACAACCAGAATAAAATTGTAGACTTCAAGCAAAAGATTTCCATTTAAACATACATATACTGATGAAGCCATTTAACCATATTGAAACAAGCCGTTTGATACAAAGAGCTAAACAACTAAATATATACGAAACATAAAGCAATAGACCAGATCTTCAAATCAAGAGCTACATCATAGATTGACAGACTCATAGAACTTAACTATTCTCAATAATTCAATAATTCCTAAATTAGCTTCTTCAGCAATTAAAGGAAACAACCCAGAATTCTCATGGCCGCAAACCCTTAATAGTATAGTTTTCAAATTTACAAAAGATCAACAATAATCCCTCTCTTGGGAATATGGACCAAGGCCATTAACATTTAACACAACTTGAGGTTGTTTCGTAAACAAGAGATCATTTTAAATATAAATATAGTCAAAATCTACGCATAACCGAAGAAAATTTCTAAAACCCTCATCCAAAAGACTAAACCCTTAGTGACTGCTCAAATTGTTTATGGCATTACTCGACAATTCCTTGCATGAAGTCTGTAGGGTTCGGTAGGCTGATCAAAAGCTCCATAACGTCTAAATCCATTACCAAGCGAACAAGAAGAGCTTTGAAAAATCCCGACGATACCTAGGCAGGGAAGTAGCTTAGTGTGAGAGGTAGTTGAAGAACTTTAAATTGAAGCATTAATAGAGACAACAAAGCTAGCTATGAGAGGAAACTCATACCTTTGAGAGTGTAGATAACCATCCAGTAATATCCGGAAGCAAGAATAACACCGAAAAGAAACCTGTGAAAAATAGATACACTCTTAAGCTCCATTGCAAAAAATACTGAGAACGAGGAAAATTGCATGATGGAAAGGACTAGACTAGACTGGAACCTAACCCTTTGCACTAGAGTTGCGAAAAATGACTAGATACCATACCACAGAGAAGCTTAGATTAGTGGGCATTCACATCCATTGTTCGATCTAGAGACTGTCGGAGAACCTTTGATGAATCACACTTACCAATACACAGAAGGCCAGCTGTGGTGCATAACGAAGGCTTCAGATGTAGCGCTTCCCAATTCTAGGGAAGCCAATCGCCCGGAAGGATAATGAGCATCAAACACGGCTGTACCATTTCACTGGTCTTTTTAAAATAAAGTATAGAGTTCAATTATGTGACTTGAATGCTCTCTAGAGCAAATAAAACCAAATGAAAAACGACATTATAAGACTGTTACATCATGGGCGTGGAAATCCTATTTCCGTAGATAATTAAAATTACTTTGGAATTATAAACAGTGCTTCGTAAAAAGGAAATTTACCATGCATACCTTGTATAAGTTTATAATAATGTATTATTGTTTTCTTTTACTAACTAATAATGAAAAAAAATATATGGGTATGTGACACTAATTTAATATGGATGTAGTATGAAAATGAATTAAATTTCGAGAAGTGTAATCTTTATTAAATTTAACATTAAAAAAGTTACATCTTGAACACTAAATCTAAAATTAAAATGAATTTATATTAATTATATTAATGGTTAATATCATAAAATGTAAATTAAATGTGTAATGAATTTATATTGATTAGAGTTAATATTATAAAATATAAATTAAATGTGCATATTATAATATAAGGAAATAAATTGCTATAAAATATTTTAATTTATATATATTTTTAGTTAAATGTGAATATAAAAATAATAATATTAATTGGTATTTTATATATATATTATATGGGCTTTGGATAGAGAGTGATTTAGTGCTTTGTTAAAATACTCGATGTGAAATTATTAGTTCAATTCCAGATTTATTAAAACACTTGATGTGAACTTACTGGCTCAATTCCTCAGCCCTTAAAACAAAAAAAATCCTCTTCTAATTCTGCATATATTAAAGACAATCTTATATTTTTATAATTAATAATAAAATTATATTGAGTGTTAAATTAACCTTACATATTTATAAAAAAATAAAATAAAATCATAGCTAATTTAGATATGGGAAGAGTTTAAACGCCTCATTCAGGTTGGCTATCAATTCTTCTTATGGAATTAAGGTTATAAATTGGATTGTCTTTGACTTCCTGAAAAGTATTTAAAGTCCTCTTTTTCTGTATCATTTTATATTTGAAAAACAATCAGATAAATATAAAATAATTTTAAAATTTTCTTTTAGTAACAAATGTTTGTGTAAAATATATTTTCAAAATATTACATTCCTCCAAATGTAATATTTTTTTTACCATTTAGTAAACTGCAAAAATATTAAATAACTTCATTTAGTATTTAAAAAAACTAAGATTTATAAATTCAATTTTCTATATTTTTGTTGTAAAATAATTCTTTTCATGAAATTTCTTATCTAATTTATGCAACTTAACTTTGACACATTTAGACAACTTAAAGTTATAAAACTAAAACATTCCATTCAATTTTGCTGGTATACTTTCCAATTTCAATACGAGTATAATTAAATTAAATTAATCAATTTGAAAGTAAATATGAGTGTAATTAAATTAAATTAATTAATTTGAAAGTAATCACGTCTCAGTACATTTATTATAAAAAAGATTGTATTGAATTTTATTTATAAATTTATTATCTAAAATATGAAATTATTAAATAAATATGGTTTTATATATATATTATTTTTAAAAAATAAATTGATTTTTATTGTTTAATATATGTTATATAACATTTATAATATTAATTATTAATAATAACTTGAAAATGATTTAATACTAAAGATCAAATATCTTGAATTTCATATATCTTATAATTATTTCAATTATGTAATTGTATAATGTAATTTTAATTATGTAATTGTATAGTGTAAATGAATCACTTCTTAAGATTATAATACAAAAGAGAGAGTAAGATAGAAATACATTATATGAGAAACTATTTTTCACAGAAAATATACTAAAGCAATATTTTAATACTATTTCATTGTTGTATAAAATTATTTTTTATTTAAAATAATATTTTTATTTATAAACAAATGAAGAAGGTAAGATTAGAAATACATCTAGGATAAAACTATTTCATCATTGAGAAATATACTAAGGTAATATTCTAATACTATTTCATAGTTGTATAAAATTATTTCTTTTATCCAAAAATAATATTTTTATCTTTTTGTTAAATTTTAATACTGTAATTTAGAAAACAGTGGTATTGTTTCTAGTGCTTTTCTATCGAGAATATCTTATTATGTGTCTGTCATACTATATTTCATATTGAGAAATATACTAAGGTAATATTCTAATACTATTTCATAGTTGTATAAAATTATTTCTTTTATCCAAAAATAATATTTTTATCTTTTTGTTAAATTTTATTAGTGTAATTTAGAAAACAGTTGTATTGTTTCAAGTGCCTTTCTATCGAGAATATCCTATTCTGTGTCTGTCATACTCGTCAGCTTCTTTGCGTTTTCGCTTAATGGTTGGTATAGATCTTTCTGGTACAAATAATCTTCCATTTGTATCTTCCATAGTTGGTAGTTTTTGCCGTTAAATTTTTTGACCTTAAACCTACCATCTTCTGCCATTGCTCCCACTCGAACTAGGAACCCTTCACTCCTGCGAGTTTATCAGCCAAATAGACCTCCAACTCTGATACCAGTTGTTAGAAAATTATATATTACAGAACAATGAAACACATAAAATATATTGCAGAGATATAAACACATAAAACACATAAAACAAGAGAGACACAGATATACGTGGTTCACCCAATTTGGGCTATGTTCACGAAGAAACAACCGGTCCTTCCTTTTATATTATCTAGCAAACTGAAGAGATACAACCTACAACAGATCTGCTGTAATTCCCTCTTTACTCTCACACAATCTCCTCTCTCTTTCTCACTCAGAATACAGATATACATAAATGCAATACAATTCCCTCATATATAGCGAAGGGTTGCCTTCTAGGGAAAAAATCTCTAAATTAAACATAACTTCTACTATCAAATCTCCGCGTAATGAACGACCCAGATTGACTATGAAATTACAACATTTTACAAGGCAATTTTACATCTATTTTTGGCAAAGGGGGCAGTGCCCATGGACCCCCCTTGCAACACAAATATTACAGGTGGCATTGCCGCCACATTTCGAACTGGGGTCCAATGCGGTGATACCTCTGAATAAAGAAGATAATCAGGCTCCACACCCAACACATAGAGTGAGGAGCTAGGGTAGAAGAGGAGAAATTATTCTTGAGGATGAAGTGAATGTATACAAGAAAGCAACAACAAGAGAGGAAGTAATATCCATGATAAGATAGAAGCCATAGGATGAGAATACACAACATAAATTTTGAATGTCAAATTCTTTGGAGAGGTGGAAAATGAAGTCGGTTTAGTACCAAGGATTTAAATGGGTCTCTCAAAAATAGTAACTATGAAGAAAATGTTCCACATTTGGTTGTTCTTCGATGTATTTGGATTGTGAGATAAAATACACACCCAACCCATTCGACCAAATATATGAAGCTTGCAACTCTTTTTGTATCCACCAACTAGATGTAAATGTTCCACTTTTGCAGATTCCTTTGCAACCATCATAAAAAATGCTTCTCAGAGAAAATGATGTACACTATGTATTAGACATCCTACTAGTTGGATATTATCCAAATGAATATTTTGAGAAGTAATTGGTCCAAGTGAAGACATCATTATCATCGTAGCAATGTTTTTGAGAAATTTTGGAAGTAACAATTATAGGTCATTGAGTAGCAATAAGACATATGCTATCCATAATTGGAAGATGATTAGTTGCCATATATAAGCAAATGTAGCTAAATGTATGCATAATTAGATGTCAATGTCTGTAAAAAAATAGGAAACAAGAATTCAAGAGCTAAAAAATGTTAGGTAAACTTAACTCGATCATAGAATCAAAGTTGTTTACTTTACAACCACGGTTTTCATACATGTGGTATTAGTGACCAATGGTATTGAGCGTGTGTATTACATGTAATGAAGCATTTAAAAGACTTGGAATCCTCCATTACAAGGCACCGAAAGTGAGAAGGTGAGGGATCAATTGGTTGGTAGCTTGGCTAGTTTTAGCCAAATGGAAATCAAAGATTTCTTCATGGTTGGTTTTTCCTGCAAGTGTTTTCTAGGGTAAAAACTATGTTGTTTATGGTAGTATTAAAAATGGTATCAGAGCTAAGGTTAGAGGGAAAGCATAATTTTAAGGTTTGAAAATTTTATAGTGTAGAGAAGGTGCATGATCTAAGTGGTGCACAATATTTTCCATGGGGAAGCTTAATTCTGTTAGGTTTAAGGTTGCATGAGTGAACCTAGAAAGCTAAAGACCATTGGAGGTATTAGATATTCCCAGATGTCTTAATGTAGTGGATGGAGTTTAGAAAGGGATTCAAATCCTCAATCACATGCTCAGTGAAGAAGAAAGTAATGGATAAAAACTTGTTCAAGTGAGGGTTCTATAATATTAGAGAGGCTACAACTAGAGAGGAGGTCAAGAATTGAGGATTTTATGTAGAGCCAAGCTATTTGATGAGATTGAACTAGATATATGAACTAGTTTTTCTTTGATTTGATGGTCCACATCAAGAATGTTTTGTTTCTCTCACCACCAAGACTTGTTTGCAAGATTTGTTATGGAGCTATCAAGCAATGGACACAAAGAAAGGGAATTATTTTCATGGATTAAATATGGAGGTGATAATTTAATCATTTTGGGAACCCAACGACTAAGATTGGAATTACAACCAACATGAGTAGTTTTGTACAACTTGGTGTTGAATATAGCAACAAGAAATGTTTAAAATAACATCAAGAAAAATCCTAATATAATTCTAAATCTCGGAGAAACTTGTAATAGTTAACTAAGTTAATTTGACTTATTTGACCGAGTTAATTCAAGTTGGGAGTATATATAGATTCATGTAGAGTGGTTCCTAAATTTTAGGGGCCCAGGTTGAGTTCTTTTGAGTTGTAATTATTTAATTCAGCTTCACTGAGTTAAATTGAGTTAAACTAGTTCCAACTGATTGATGAATTAGTGGGAGATGTTGAGATTGCAACAAGATGATGGAGCTTAGTGGAAAGAAGTCGCCTTCACTAAGTGGGCCCGTAGGCTATTTTTGACGCAAGTCTATTTTTAGACATATGGATCATGGTCTATGAGTTGTAGGATGCTATTTGTGGATGATTGGTCAAGTTGGTAAAAATATATGGACCTCTATTTTTAGACATATGGGCGGATTCTATTTTTAGACTGCTAGGCTAAAAATAGAACAGTCGAATATTATTAGCTCTTAATAATATTTGGACTATAAACATTATCTTATTCTCTTGGAGCACTTCAGTTCGAGCTATAGATGTGGCACATATAACTGCCAGAAGGAAATATGTGGTTCCTATGGGTTAACTTGAGCTATTGCATGGAGGACTTCAGTTAGGACTTTAGTGATTGAGTTTTGTGTAGTTGGATCTGGAGTTGATGGAGTTTTGTTCAGTTTGACTTAGTTGAACTAGTTGTAGTTAGTCTAACTGGAAAATAGACTAATCTTGAGTGATGTGAATTAGTTATTAATTAATTCACTAATTATTAACTCATAAAGCAACTGAAGAACACATCAGTTAACTCAGTGCATGGAAAGTTCAGTGGAGACAAGTGGTAGAGGTGAGTGAAAGGGCAAGGCAGCTGTCAGTTGTGACTATAGTTGTGCATGTGATTTGCACAATCAGTGTGATTGAGTTTCGAATGAGGATTGCGTAGTGTCACACAAGGGAAATACGAGTTTGGAGATTCATTCTTGTTGTATTTTCTATGCAGGATTGCGCAGTGGAGGCAGGCAAGCAGCAGAGGTGATTTGAGGCAGTGATTGATTTAGATCTATGTTATATTGTGTGTAACAGGTGGAGCTAGTATTGTACTGTGTACTGTTACATGATCTCAATCAATATAATATACAGATAGTTGTGGGGTTTTCATCTTTATGCTTTCACCGGGTACGTACTGTGTTGATATGTGTGATTGATGCTTCAATGTGTGCATGTGAATATTTCTTAATACTGCTAAATTGATGATCAACGTAGAGGAGGTTATGTATTATGCATGTATTCCGCAATTAGTGTATAATCGGGATAATCTCTGTGAATAAGTGTCATATTATTCAAAATTTCTACAGGAGATCCAGTAGTGGGGTGTAACCTGCAATAGTGGGGTGTAACCAACACTTATTAAATAGTAAATTGAAGCTTCACTCATAATTAACTCATGCATGTCAGGTTAGAGAAAGACTAGGTTGAGATTGGAGTTTAGCGGTGATGTACTATCTGTTGTAAAATCATCTAAATTAAACAAATGATGCATGCAGTCAGAAGAAGGCCTAAAATAATCATTCCTTAATAAGAAAAATCACTAGTTTTAACCATTTGAATTTCCTTTAAAAGAGGAAATGAAGGCATAAGTTTAATCATTGTTTTTGTGAGCACGACTTGGTGAGATCAAGCAATATGAATCACAAGTTTGTGCGTGGAGGTTGTGAGATAAAGTTGTGCCAAGAGAATCTTGTGCAAATTTTGGTTGTGAGATAGATAGAGATAGTGCATAGGTTTCTCAAGTTTGAGAAAAGCATTGTAATCTTCTCATATTTTCTAATTAATGAAATATACAGATAACAAGGGCTTTTAGTTGTGGATTTCCCCAGAAAATTATTGTGCTATGTGTGATTGAATTCTTTTTCTTTTATATTTTGTGATTTCATCGATTGTTTATTGTTTCCGTTGATGAGTAGTGTAGATTCAAGTCAATTGTTTTAGCATATTACAATCTGCTGTTTGAATCTACAAGGATTTTCTACATGGTATTAGAGCTGAAATCACTTTAGAAGAGGAGAATATGTGTTTGTATTTTGCAAGAGAAATCTAATTTGCAGTATCATACTTCAGATCCAACATGATATCGTTCTATGGATTGAGACTCAAATATTCCCTTGAGGGTAGTTCAAACTATATTTCTTGGAAGGATAGGATAGAGGCAGTTTTTGAAGATAACAGGCTCAAGGAATTCATAGACAAAGATATTCCTAAGCCAGCTAATGCTTAGGATCTGGTAGAGTGGAGAAAGTGTGTGGCAAAGACGACAAGGATTATCCTAGAAGGAGTTCAAGATCATATTGTCTCAAACCTTCACGGTAAGGAGGCACCATTTGAAATGTGGAAGGCCTTGACAAAACTATTTCAAAACAATAATGACCACATGAAGATGACATTGAAGGTAAAGCTCAAAAAGATCAATATGGAGATGGGTGACACAATACCAAAGTACTTGACCAAGTTCATCCAATGTCAGGATGATATTGGAAGTACTAGTGTCACAGTTGTTGAAGACGATATGGTGAGCCTATCACTTCTAGGCCTTCCCAAGAGCTGGCACAACTACAAGAACTCAGTTAATGGGAGGGAGAGGCTACCAGAGTGGGAGCGGTTGTGGTCCTACTTGGTACAAGAAGAGATTCAACAGAACACTAGTGATGGGACCTCATCCAAATAAGTGGAAGAGGACATTGCATTAGTTAGCAAAGAAAATAAATCCAAGGGAAAAAAGTTCCAAGGCGAGGAGGGAGGCAAGAAGAAGGACTTGTTGAACATCAAGTGTTTTCACTATCACGAGTTTGGGCATTATGCCACAAAATGCCCATAGAAGAAAGCAAGCAAGAAGGAGCCTACAGTAGTAGTAGCAAGTGAGGCTCTAACTTCACAATTCGAACTTGATTTCACTCTCATTACATGCATGGAAAGAAATATAATGGGAAGCATGTGGCATCTTGACAACAGTGTCTTGTTCCATATGACAGGGAATAAAGATCTCTTCAGTGAGTTGGAGGAGAAAGACCTCAAGTATAACATAGAGTTTGGAGATGTTGGGAGGTATAACACAACTGACATCTATACTGCTACTTTTTAGAGGGAGTCTAACTCTCCTCTAGCAGACTCAAAGATGTGATCTATGTTCCAGGAATAAAGAATAATCTTGTTTCTGTCACAGTATTGGAAGACCATGGCTACAATGTGATTTTTAGCAAAGGCAAGGTTTTCCTTAGACACAATGCCACATGACAAGTGAAACAAATTTGTGTGCAAGTCAAGAACATGTATGCACTTGAGGTAAAATACGCATGACAAGCCTTGAGGAGCAAGGAAAATGTTAGAGACTTGGTGGTTGAGAGGGAGCATAAATTATCTCTCAACTTTCAGCCTCAGAAGTAACCTCAGCAAGTTCTGGAGCATCCACAATTGGAGAAGTGGAGAGGACACTGAGTGGAGACATCCACTCAAGAAAATACCTCTAGTAGGGGGGAAATTTTGAGCTAAGTGGGCATAGGGAGCTCATGAAGTCATACCTCCAGCTGTAAGATGGGGCAATGGGAAGCAATAGTCCCAAGAGTGTAGAAATTTGGGCAAGGTCTATTGAGGTGTTTTTTGTCTCATGGATCATTACCTTGCTATAGGGGGCCAAAAAAATTCAATATTAGGAGGATAATTTTCAGTCAAATACTGAGGGGTGCAAAGAAATGTTGAAAATAGAGTAGAAGGCTCAGTAGCAGAGTCAACACTAGCACAATTTTCCCAGTAGACAGGTGCATACACTATTGGGTTGTGTTATACTTTCCACGACTAGCCCACGTAGTTAACCAGGGGGTTAACTACCTATGGTTTTGTGCATGATATTCACACATGGTTTTGGACGTGATGGTTTTCGGTCCATGGTTTTGGACGCGATGGTTTTCGGTCCATGGTATTGGATGCTTCAGCATGTATAAATATGTATTGTAAACATTGAAAGGAACATAATGAAAAATCAAGTTGGTAGTCCTGGTTTTGGGATCCAGGGGAAAATATCTGTGTATATGTGTTTTATGTGTTATGCTCTTGCATTGTTTATTTTCTGTGTTCTAGAATCTTATGTAGGTAATTTCTGTAGGGGTTAAAAGCTACAGACGCAATTGATTCAATTTATTTTGTTTGGATTGTTTTTGGTTGTAGATATTGCAGTATCAACAACAACAACGACAACAAGATTTGCATACAAAACATTATAAAGGTACCAGATCCAGATAGAGGCGAATTCATTTCTTGTTGATAACATCAAGAAAAATCCTAATTTAATTTTTCCTTGAATTAAATTAGGAACTAAATTGTAATTCTAATTCTCATAGCAACTTGTAATAGTTAACTAAGTTAATTTGACTTAGTTGATCCAATTAATTCAAGTTGGGAGTCTATCTAGAGTCATGTAGAGTGGTTCTTAAATTTTAGGGGGCCAGGTTGAGTTCTTTTGAGTTGTAATCATTTAATTTAGTTTAATTGAGTTAAATTTAGTTAAACTAGTTCCAACTAATGGAGGAATTAGTGGGAGATCTAGTAGTGGGGTGTAACCAACAATGATTAACCAGTAAATAAAAAATTCACTCATAAATAACTCATGCATGTCAGATCAAGGAAAGAATAGGTTGAGATAGAGGTTTAGGGAAATGTACTATCAGTTGTAAAATCATCTAAATTAAATAGATGATGCATGCATTCAGAAGAAGGCCTAAGATAAATCATTCCTTAATAAGAGAAATCACTAGTTTTAAGCATTCAAATTTCCTTTAAAATGAGGAATGAAGGCATAAGTTTAATAATTTTTTTGGTGAGCACGAGTTGGTGAGACCAAGCAATATGAAGCACAAGTTTGTGCGTGGAGCTTGTGAGATAAAGGTGTGCCAAGAGAAGATTGTGCACAATTTGGTAGTGAGATAGATAGATATAGTGCAAAGGTTGCTCAAGCTTTAGAAAAGCATTGTGATCTTCTCATATTTTATGATTAATGTGATATATAGATAGCAGGGGTTTTTAGTTGTGGATTTCCCCAGAAAATTATTGTGTTATGTGTGATTGAATTCTTTCTCTTTTATGCTTTGTGATTTCATCGATCGTTTATTGTTTCCGTTGATGAGTAGAGTAGATTCAAGTCAATTGCTTTAGCATATTACAATCTACTGTTTGAATATACAAGGAATTTCTACATTGTATCAGAGCTTAAATCACTATAGAAGAGGAGAATATGTGCTTGTCTTTTGTAGGAGAAATCGTATTTGTAGTATCATACTTCAGATCCAACATGATTTCATTCTACAGATTGAGACTCGAATATTCCATTGAGGGTAGTTCAAATGATATTGCTTGGAAGGATAGGATGGAGGCAGTTTTGGAAGACAACAAGCTTAAGGAATTCATAGACAAATATATTCCTAAGCCAACTAATGCTCAGGATCTAGCAAAGTGGAGAAAGTGTGTGGCAAAGGCGATAAGGATTATCCTAGAAGGACTTCAAGATCATATTGTCTCAAACCTCCACAGTAAGGAGGCCCCATTTGAAATGTGGAAGGACTTGACAAAACTATTTCAAAATAGCAATGACCACAAGAAGATGGCATTGAAGGACAAGCTCAGACAGATCTAGATGGAGAAGGGCGACACAATACCGAAGTACTTGACCAAGTTCATCCAATGTCGGGATGAGATTGGAAGTATCAGTGTTACAGTTGCTGAAGACGATATGGTGAGCCTAGCACTTCTAGGCCTTCCCAAGAGCTGACACAACTACAAGGACCTAATTAATGGGAGGAAGAGGCTACTAGAGTGGGAGCGGTTGTGGTCCGACTTGATACAAGAGAGATTCGACAGAACACCAGAGATGGGGCCTCATCCAAAGAAGTGGAAGAGGAAATTACATTAGTCAGCAAAGAATATAAATCCAAGGGAAAGAATTCCCAAGGTGAGGATGGAGGCAAAAAGGAATTGTTGAACATCAAGTCTTTTCATTGTCACAAGTTCGGGCATTATGCCAAAAAGTTCCCATAGAAGAAAGCAAGCAAGAAGGAGCATGCAATAATAGTAGCAGGTGAGGCTCTAACTTCACAATTCGAACTTGATTTCACTTTCATTGCATGCATGGAAAGCACTATAATGGGAAGCATGTGGTATCTTGACAACGACGCCTTGTTCCATATGACATGGAATAGATATCTCTCCAGTGAGTTGGAGGATAAAGACCTCAAGCATAAAATAGAGTTTGGAGATGATGCGAGGTATAACACAACCAAAATCGGTACTGTTACTTTTTAGAGGGAGTCTAACTCCCCTCTGGCAGACTCACATATGTGATCTATGTTCTAGGACTAAAGAATAATCTTGTTTCCGTCGTGGTATTGGAAGACCATGGCTATAGTGTGATTTTTAGTAAAGGAAAGGTTTTCCTTAGACACATTTTCATGGGACAGGTGAAAAAAATATGTGTGTGATTCAAGAACATGTATGCACTTGAGGTAAAATATGCATGAAAAGCCTCGAGGAGAAAGGAAAAGGTTAGAGACTTGGTGGTTGAGAGGAAGCATAAATCAACTCTCAATTTTTAGCCTTAGAAGCAGCCTCAACAAGTTGTGGAGCATCCAAAATTGGAGAAGTAGAGAGGACACCCAGTGGAGACATCCACTCAAGATGATACCTCCAGCAGGGGGAAATTTTGAGCTAAGTGGGCGTAGGGAGCTCATGAAGCCATACCTCCAGGTGTAAGGTGGGGAAACGGGAAGCAATAGTCCCAAGAGTGCAGAAATTTTGGCCAGATCCATTGTGTTTTTTTTGTCTCATGGATCATTACCTTGCTATGGGGGGAGTGTCAGTCATATATTGAGGAGTGAAAATCAATGTTGACAACAGAGTAGGAGACTCAGTAGCAGAGTCAACAATAGCACAATTTTCCCAGTAGATAGGTGCAGACACAGTTGATTCAATTTATTTTGTTTGGATTGTTTTTTGTTGTAGATATTGCAGTATCAACAACAATAGTGACAATAGTTTCATATAAAACATTCTAAAGGTACCAGATCTAGATAGAGTTGAATTCATTTCTTATTGAGAGGGAGTGTTGAAAATAGAAATAAGAAATGTTAAAAATAACATAAAAAAATCCTAATTTAATTTTTCCTTGATTTAAATTAGGAATTAAATTGCAATTGTAATTCTCATAGCAACTTATAGTAGTTAACTAAGATAGTTTGACTTAGTTGACCCAATTAATTCAAGTTGGGAGTATATCTAGAGTCATGTAGAGTGGTTCCTAAATTTTAGGGGCTCAAGTTGAGTTCTTTTGAGTTGTAAGTATTTAATTTATTTTAACTGAGTTAAATTCTGTTAAAATAGTTCCAACTAATGGAGGAATTAGTGGGAGATCCAGTAGTGGAGTGTAACAAACAATAGTGGGGTGTAACCAACACGGATTAACCAGTAAACCGAAACTTCAATCATAATTAACTATTGCATTTCAGATTAGAGAAAGACCAGGTTGAGATAGAGGTTTAGGGACAATGTACTATCAGTTGTAAAATCATCTAAATTAAATAGATGATGCATGCAGTCAGAAGATGGCCTAAAATAAATCATTCCTTAATCAGAAAAATAAATAGTTTTAAGCATTCAAATTTCCTTTAAAAGGAGGAATGAAGGCATAAGTTTAGTCATTTTTTTGGTGAGCACGAGTTAGTGAGACCAAGCAATATGAAGAACAAGTTTGTGTGTGGATCTTGTGAGATAAAGGTGTTCCAAGAGAATCTTGTGAACAATTTGGTAGTGATATAGATAGAGATAGTTCAGAGGTTGCTCAAGCTTTAGCAAAGCATTGTGATCTTCTCATATTTTATGATTAATGTAATATACAAATAGAAGGGGTTTTTAGTTGTGGATTTGCTTAGAAAATTTTTGTTTTATATGTGATTGAATTCTTTCTCTTTTATGCTTTGTGATTTCATCGATTGTTTATTGTTTCCGCTGATGAGTAGAGTATATTCAAGTAAATTGTTTTAGCATATTACAATTTGCCGAATTTCTACATGGTATTAGAGCTGAAATGACTATAGAGGAGGAGAATATGAGTTTGTATTTTGAAGGAGAAATAAAATTTGCAGTATCATACTTCAGAGACAATAGGATGTCGTTCTACGGATTGAAACTAGAATATGCCCTTGAGGGTAGTTTGAATTATATTGATTGGAAGGACAAGATGGAGGAAGTGTTGGAAGACAACAAGCTTAAGGAATTCATAGACACATATATTCCTTAGCCAACAGACGCTTAGGATCTGGTAGAGTGGAGAAAGTGTGTGGCAAAGGCAGGAAGGATTATCCTAGAAGGCGTTCAAGATCATATTTTCTCGAACCTCCACAGTAAGGAGACTTCGTCTACAACATGGAAGGATTTGAAAGACTCGTTTCAAAACAACAATGACCACAGGAAGTTGAAACTGAAGGACAAGCTCAGAAAGATCAAGATGGAGAAGGGCGACAAAATTTCAAAGTACTTGACCAAGTTCACCCAATGTCGAGATGAGATTGAAAGTGTCAATGTTACAGTTGATGAAGATGATATGGTGAGCCTAGCACTTTTAGGCCTTTCCAAGATCTGACATAGCTACCAGGACTCAGTTTGTTGGATCCCTATAATATTAGTGATTACCCCATTACTATTGTAGTTATACCCCTTATTAATATTGTTGTGCCCCTATTGCCCCCATATTGTTATTACTGTGCCCCATAGAATCCCTCTATTGTTATTTTTGTGGCTTAATATTATTATTGTTAGGTCGGTTGGGTTATATTGTGACTCCTTAGACTCCTATATATAGAAAGGAGGTTTTGTCATTTGTATCATCCAAGAATTGTTCATTTATGTAATGTAAAGGAGGTTGCCCCCTCGAAGAGGCTGAATTCTAAGGCGTTGATCTATCTTTTCTATCTTTTCTTGAGCTGGTTTCATAACACGAAGACATCAGTGACGCAGGTGTCGAGAGGTCGTGCGTTCGAGCCACCTGAGGGAATATTGATATCATCATTCATTGTTGTTTGCCGCTGGGCTTTAAAATCTCAACGTGACTGATTGGGATACTTGGCTGTGAATCCCGCGGTGTTAGAGACAGGTTGTATCAAAACTGTTGGTATTTGTTTCAGCTGCGGACCGGCAGCGTGAGAGCTCTGCTCTTTGATATCCCGCGTATTAGCCAGACATCCCATTTTTTGAATCCGGCAATGCGAGTGCGACTTTGGATTTTCTTCTTTCGAGATTAATTAGTGTACTGTGATTTTCACGATTTTTTTTCTTTGAAATTGCTGTGCGGGAGCTTCAGTCTGCAGAGGATCAATCCACATGTGTAACGGAGAGACAAATCCTACAAGCTGAGAAATCCCACAAGTTTGTCAAGTTTCCACGCCATAACAGTAAGGCCGAGTTTCCTTCCTCAATCCTGCTAGCCGAGTTCTCTTTCTGACTGAACAATTCCTTTGCTAGCAGACGGACAAATTAACTGCTGTTTTGGAGCTAAGTTGTCACTGTCATTATTGAGCTAAGTGATAGTGCTGAAAAGGGACGAGTTTCTTATCAGGACAGAATTCGAGGTTTCTTGGTTTGCTGAGCAAGTTTATGGTTGAATCTAGGACAGAGCTGCCTCTGTCCTTGACTGTGTGTAACCATCTCTACCACTGTGCATGGAGTATACTATGGAGGTTGAGTTCTGAAACTATTTGTGGGAAGCGTATTTCTCTTCTAGTCATCCCTCAGTCTTATTTGCTGGCTTGGCATTCTCTACCACTATATCTTGTGTATTGTAAATGGGAAGAGCGAGTTCCTTTACTCCAACACTTGTATGACTTGCTGAAGAAAATTCTGGGCATTATATCAAACTTATAGATTGATATTTGTGGCTCGTTTTTTTCGATCACGGTATTTTATCCTTTTCATTTGTCGATAATTTTTTCCAATTACAGATTTGATGTGGGTTTTATGATATCTCAACTGGGTAGTCGTCAAATTTTTTTTTTGGGCATTGTTTTCCGTGCCTCAATTTTCGAGTTAGCAGATTTGAATCTTATTTCCAATACTTCTCATCTTTTGTTAGAATCAGTCGACATCTGTATTAAAATCCATGCCAGACTCCTTTGTTGTTTTCCGTGTCTTGGGAAACGTGTAGATGGCCTCACTAACCAATCTGATGTTGTAAGGCAATCAACGTTTTAATGGCAACAATTATAACATCTAGAAACAGAGAATGTTGACCATTTTTGAATATAGGCGTCTTGACCAGCTCGTTCTGGGCAAAGAACTCAGACTTGGTACACCTGGTGCAGATCAAGATAAGTTTGATGACCGAAATCGAGAGGTCGTTATGCTCCTCAAGTTCTCTGTGACTGATGATTAGTTATTGCAGATTCCTTCTGGCAAGACAGTTGTCGAGATCTGGCAACATTTGAAGGAACTGCACGAGACATCCGACAAGAGCAGGGCTTTCTTTCTCAAGAATCAGTTGGTCTCCATCATGATGGACGAACATATGTCTTTACAGGAACATCTCAACAAGATTAAAGACATTTGAGATCAGCTCGAAGCCATTGGTCACACCATGGAGGAAGAAGATATGGTAGTCATCACTATGAAAAGTCTACCAAAATCTTATGAGCACTTCATAGAAACACTCAACATTACCTCCACTAATGTTGATCTGAAGTTTCTGGAGTTATGCACCAAACTCATGCAGCAGGATCGTTGGAAACAACAGTGTGGTAGTGGTGCGTCATCAACCTCCTCAGAAAATGCTTTTGCTGCCAAATATCAGTCCTCTCAGTCCTTTCAGCAGAAAGGTTCTTCTCAGTTTTTTGATCCTACTAGGAAGAAAAATGTGAAGTGTAATTATTGTCACAAATTCGGCCACATGAAGAAAGATTGCCGACAGAGGATTGCTTTTGAACAAAAGAAACAGGGCGGGCCCCATCAGATAGCGACTGTTGCAGAACATTTCGAGCAGACAAAATCTACCTTTTATGCCTTTATGGCTAAAAGGTCTTCAGATCATGTGCCGTCTTTGGCCTGGTACGTTGACTCTGGTGCATCACACCATTTCTCTCACGGGCATGACTAGTTTATTGGCTTCTCATGTTTCAGTGATTCCGTAGTATTCGTCGGAGGTGAAGAGTACACAGTGGTCGGCAAAGGTACAGTTCGGATCCAGTCTGGTGGGCGCACACACATCTTCCTGAATGTGTACTATGTTCCTGGTATGGAAATTAATCTCTTGTCTGTCAGCCAGATTATGAGGAACTCTCCTCAGCTTGCTGTAGTGTTCAGTGCGCACAAGTGCTCCATTATCGACAGGGACACTAGTCTTATGGTTGCTGGTGGCCTAGAGGATCATGGTCTATACAGGCTTCTTGACACTGGTGATTCTCCAGAAGTGGCTCTAGCAGCTTGTGTTTCTCCCATTAGCACTGTGTGGCATCAGTGATATGGGCATCTAAACATGTGATATCTCTCTTAGCTCTCTCGGGAGGGACTTGTGTCAGGGTTACCTGATATTCAGACTCAGCAGTTGGGAGTATGCGGCGCCTGTCAAGCAGACAAGCAACATCGTTCTTTATTCAAGGATGGAGAATCTTGGCGCGCATCTAAGGTACTCCAGTTAATTCATGCTGATATTTGTGGTCCTATGAATACATCTTCTATTACTGGTTGCAAATATTTTTTGCTTATTGTAGATGATTTTAGTAGAAAGATGTGGGTGTATTGTCTAAAATATAAATCTGATGCTTTTAGTACCTTTTAGGAGTTTAAAACCTTAGTTGAAAAAGAGTCTGGCTGTAATATCATGACTCTTAGGACAGATAATAGGGGGGAATTTTGTTCTTCTGCTTTTTCCAACTTTTGTGATACTCATGGCATCAAACGCCAGTTAACTACACCGTACACTCCTCAACAAAACAGTGTTGTCGAACGTCGCAATCGTACGGTTGTTGAAATGGCTCGTTCCATGTTACAACACAGGAGTGTTCCGAATAATTTCTGGCCTGAAGCCGTATTCACTGCTGTCTATCTTTTTAACCGATCACCTACTCAGGCTATTAAGGGGAAGACTCCCGAAGAGGTTTGGTCTGGCCGTAAGCCTAAGATCAGTCACCTCAAAGTATTTGGCTCAGTTGCATATGTTTGGATTCCAGCTGCTAAGCGCTCTATGTTGGATTCCAAAAGCCAGAAACTCATGATGAGAGGGTACAGTGATCATCACAAGGCCTATAGGCTGATAGATATAGCCACTGGTCATCTTAGCTTCAGTCGGGATGTAGTATTTGATGAAGACAGAGGATTCTTTCAGTCTTCTCCTTCTGAGCAGTGTTATGAGGATCAGCCTCACAGTGTTCTTCCTCTGGTAGGTCCACCTGATGGGAGGGATGATGCAGCATCAGTATTTGATAATACACTACCGGAGCTTCCTCTGGAAAATAACCCCCCTCTTGCTGCTCCTATTGTTCTTGAGCCTTCTCCGCCTCCTCTTGATATTGGTTCCTCTACTCTTCGGCCTAAATGGTGGGCTAAAATCCTTGGTGATCTCTAGGATAATGAGCTCCTTGAAGGTAGAACTTCTAGACATAAGAGCAAACAACAGTCTATAGTAAATTTTGCTCTTATGGCTAACCTACACAGTATTTTTGAGCCTCAAACCTATTTAGAGGCTGAGGGTACATCTGAGTGGGAACAGGCTATGGAAGTTGAATTCCAGAGTCTTCAGAAGAATCACACGTGGACCCTTTCTGATCTTCCTACAAGGAAAAAGCCCATCAGCTGCAAATGGGTGTATAAAGTGAAATACAAAGCTGACGGAACCCTAGACAAGTATAAAGCTCGTCTTGTTGCTCGAGGGTTCTCACAGAAGGAAGGCATCGACTATGAGGAGACCTTTGCTCCTATAGCCAATATGAGTACCATACGACTTGTCCTTGCCCTAGCAGCTCAGTTCAATTGAAAAGTTCATCAGATGGATGTAAAGAGTGCTTTCCTAAATGTTGACTTACAGGAAGAAGTCTACATGATGCAACCTCCGAGATTCAAGGTTGTCGCTCAAGAACAGAAAGTGTGTAGATTTGTTAAGGCACTCTATGGATTGAAACAAGCTCCTTGGGCTTGTTACATGAAAATTGATCAGTATTTGACAGATCATGGCTTTCAGCGGAGCCCATCTGATGCAAACCTGTATATCAAGCATACTGGTGATGATATTTTGTTTGTGGTTTCTCTATGTGGATGACCTTATCATTACTGGCAGCTCTGCACATTTGATCCATGGGATCAAACAAAACTTATGCAACACCTTTGATATGACAGACTTGGGACTTCTTCATTATTGTCTGGGGGTTGAAGTTTAGCAGACTGAGAACAACATCTTTCTCTCTTAGTCCAAGTATGCCAAAAATCTTGTGGACATGTTCAGAATGCAGGATTGCAAACCGGCCACGACTCCTATGGAACCAGGGCTCAAACTTTCAGCTCAGTCATCGTCCCCGCTTGTGGATGAAACTTTATTCAGGCAATTAGTGGGCAGCCTCATCTACCTTACTGCCACTAGACCTGACATCAGTTTGCAGTGAGCTACATTTCCCGCTTCATGTCAGCTCCTAAGGCTGATCATTGGATAGCAACAAAGCGTGTGCTACGATATGTGCATGGCACTCCTGATTATGGACTCCTATACACTCGAAGTTCTGATCCTATTCTCAGTGGTTACACAGATTCTGACGGGGCCGGTTCGGTTGATGACCGAAAATCTATAGCTGGGTATGTGTTAGTCTAGGATCCGGTGTTGTCACCTGGACTAGTAAGAAGCAACAGGCAGTGGCTCTCTCCTCAACAGAAGAAAAGTATCGGGGAGCAGTTAAGGCATCTTGTGAGGCAGTTTGGCTTCGACGTATGCTTGCAGATATGCATGTTTCCCAGACAGGTCCTACTCCCTTGTTTTGTGATAATCAGGGAGTGCTCAAACTTGCCAAGAATTCAGTCTTTCATGAACGAACAAAGCATGTGGAAACCCATTGCCACTACATTCACCAGCTTGTTGAAGATGGATCTGTTCAGTTGTGATATGTTCCCACAACGGAGCAACCCGCAGACATCTTCACCATGCCTCTTGGTCCAGATAAGTTTGTAAAATTCAGAGGGTCTATTGGCGTTGTAAATAGATTGAGCATTAAGGGAGGGGATTAGAATAATACTATTTAGTGTTAAATGCTCATTCTTATTAGTTGTTGCTATTTTTATCGTTTTAGCAGTTTCTTAGATGAAACTGGCTCTTTCTATTTCCTAATAGAAACTTGATATTTCTATTACTGTAAATATCTCTGTATTACTTATTGAGCTTCATTTTGCTCATGTAAATCAATTCATTTCATTCATTGATTATCAATTCAGCTCGGTCAAACCCAGTCAGCTTTGACCTCCAACAAGTCTAATAAGGAGAAACATAGTCTGAAAAGGGCCAATCAAAATTGGTCAACAAAAGTCAACACTGTAGCCAGCCACAAAATGAACGTTGGTCAAACAGAGGTCAAATGCCTCGAATTTTGTGCCTAGAATTGCGTCCTTCTCAAACAGAATTCCTCCATCGAAAACCGCACTGAAAATAGGCCAATGCAGTGAAAAACAACTTTTGCAATTTCCGTCAAATTTGGTCAACGACTGGAATAGAAAACCCTTGCTTTTCTTCGCACGTGTGGAGAGCAACCAATCAATGGAGGAGAGAGAAGATGTGAGTGAGTGAAGTGTGTCTAAATGAGGATGAGGCACCATGTAGTTATGTGCAAATGTTGAGGATGAAAAGACATGATTTTTGGGATTTTGAGCCTACATGAGTTTGCTGGCTGACCTTGACAATATGTCCATAATAAAAATAATTGATAATTTCATCTGTACATGTCATAATGGCATGATCTTTAGATCAGTCGTACACCTTTGGGAGAGGAATCTAAGAAAAATATGAGATGCCTCATATGAGCTGTCCAATGTGAAGTCTGGCCCTAGTTGCCAAAATTAACAAACTATCCTCTTCTTCTTCTCTTCTATTCCTACTCCCCAACACCATCATGAGAAACAAAGGTTGGCTGATATATATATATATATATATATATATAAGCCAAAAGAACACCATTTTGGAATATGAATATAGATGGACAACCTGCTTTGAAATGAGCAGGAGGAAATAATGGGAAAGAGTAGGAGAGGGAGGAGATAAAATACAAACAACAATCACAAAAAAAATGAGGGAGTTTGAACTTACCTCTTTAACTGTAGTAGATGGCAACCCTTCTTTACTCCTAGCTCCTTCTCCTTCACTCCTCCAAGCTCTCCTCTAGCCTCTCTTCTCCTCACTTCTCCAAGGTCTCTAAAGATGCAAGAATGAGCAAAGGAGAGGGGGAAATGGATTTTAACCCCATCTACATTTACCGAACTCATGATAAACCCAACCCTAACCTAAGTTAGAGCCATAAAAAAAGAATAAGAGAAGGTTGTGTCTGTGGAATTGCCCGTCAAGCCTTGGAATTTCTTGGGATTTGCTCGGATCTATGCTAGATTTGCCGCGGATCTGAGGCAAATCCTTGTCTAGAACCATGGATCAGAAATCCAAAACCGTCGATCGGGCTGCATTGTTCTAGATTTCGAGGTGTTGAACTAATCTGATAGAACAACGCATTTGAAAATTATATATGCGGTTTCACCGGAGGATTGCCTAAGGATTTGTACGGGACACAATTCCACCCTTGGATCCTTGGGGGGCAGGAAGGATCGTGAAACACTGGTTGGAACCATCATCCATATCCAAGATCAATATGTATACCATACCACACCATAAGTAGATAATATGCTCCACATCCATCCGTAAGTGCAACAAAGGGTTGATTAGGAAGACAAGGACTTTGCAAGACCATAAGGTAGGAAGTACAATTATCTAACCATTTGGAAATTTGACTACGCGAGCCAAATGCCTCCATAAAATGATATGATACTCTGAGAACAAGGGTTTCCATGAAAGTAAATCCCCCGAATTCGATTCAATAACTGTAAGGAACTAGGAACACATTTCGATCAATGTGATGAAAATCATATTGGAACCTTGTACAATATGAGGTGTAACACTACTAGAGTGTTTCCCCATGTTTTGTGCTTCAAATGCTTTATGTATGGAAACACAATAAAAATGTAATGTTTTCATGGCATTGCTCGACCATCTTGGATGGTAGAGATTTTTGTTTTGTTTTGTTATACATTTATTGAGTCAATGTTGTAAATGAACACTAGTAGGCTTGGCTAGCTTAAATCTAGGGCTTTGCAATTGCTTGGGTTTGAACTTGGTTAATCATGTGGTGATGCCTTGTGTCAATTAGTAGTCCATACTTGACTAACATAATAGGGTCTCCTTTAGACATTGAACCACTCAGTTAGCCATGAGAATACATGGCACCACACGAAGGTCCCTCTCTCCACCATACTTGGACCGAAAATGCGATCGAAGTACTGCACAATTTTTTGACACCATGTCAGCTAGGGAATCAACGTGAAACATATTAGACATTCAAGGCTTGAAGAATGCTCCAAACAACCATCAAGTTTCCAACAAAAACGAGATCTTGATGATTCAAGGCATAGAGTTTGTTTTGAAGGCAATGCAAGCACCGATGCTATTAAGATACTTGTGACAATGGATTTAATTTAGCACATTGAGATTTTTAGTGGGTTCATGAGGTATGAAGGTGGCCCATTACAATTGATGTGCACCCAATGCCGATGTTCCTCATGACAATCACACCCGTTTCATTTCATATTTTTGATCGTCAACCTTTCACACTTCAAAAATTGATCAAAGTTTTCTACCATTGAGCCTTTTTTCAGTGATGAGTAGTTTGATACCCATGGAGATGAATGAGAAGCTATGACCTTTTTCCTTGGGAAAAAGGATTTAGTTTATTGTTTATTGGCCACTTGTTGTTAAATAGGAGATGATAATATAACTTGCATTAGGTAATTTGTTCACCCTCAAAGTCTCTTGTACACAACTCTCTTTATATGTAGATGTTGAAATTGAATGTGATAGTGTTTTCTTGCTAGTTGTTGAACTATTTGATAGAAGTAGTTGTGTTTTTTAGTGTGTAGCCCATTATTTTCTCACTATGATTATCAATTAATCCAAGCAGATGCGTGTGACAAAGGGTGTGTAGGATTGTAGAAATAAGTGCATTGGTAGCTGAAGGCTATGTTGTTTGGCCATGGTTGAGATTAGAGCTCTTGATGAGGATTGGTAGCATCTTCAGGTAGGAACAAATACATTGTGGATAGAGCATGGTTGCCAGTTCTGTAGAATGGATAGGGTGTTTGGATTTTATGGAAGGAAGAATTAATCTAGGGATTGATTTCCTTAAGTTTTTCTCCATTGGAATGTGGAGATATGAATGGCTTTCTTAGGGTCATGGTTCATATGTTGAATGCAATGCTTGAGGTCGCTATTAATATGTTTTTGAAATCAACATAAGAATGACCGCCATTAACTTTTGCTATATTTGAAGGTAATCTAATAGTTAGCGAGGATGCAAATTGAGATAGAAAGGGTGAAAGTGATTGGTTAAAGGCATAATATCAACTTTTATGTAGCAAGAGAGGGATTTTGTCCAACCTTGAGAGCTCATTGGAGATGTGTATGTTGAAGTTGTAGTTGGAGGTGCTTGTATTCATGGAGTTGCCTTGTTAGAAAATGATAAGGTTACACTATAGAAGCAATCTAGTTCTTCTTAATTGTAGTCTGTTGAGGTTAATGTTGGATTGAATCTAGATGCCATTTTTGATTTGTGCAACATGTGGGAAGGGAATTTTAGCCTTGTCCTTGCTGCTAAGAAAGAAGACTTTGAAGAACACTAATATTTGGAGAATCATGGAGTGATTTTGCTTTGCTTACGTCGTATGTTGGATGAGAATGAGATCAGTTGTTTTTGTCATGTCCGTTCTCAAGCACATTAGTAACATGGCGCTGCTACACAATTTTGGACATTTTTGACTAAGGAAGAGGACCCCACACTTTCAACTTGGGGACTTAGGGGCCAAATCGAATTATTTAGTTGCTAGTGGAATGTGGGGGCCACCCACGTGGGAGTTCGAATTAGCCATTTGATATGCTCGGTGGGAAAATCAAATGGGTGGATGGAGGGGCCCAGATGAGGCTAAGGGTGGCCAAGGAGTTATAAGGAGAGATAAACTTTCATTTTGGTTTCATCTTTGACATTTGTAAACAACTACTCATGTGTTCAGTGTGCTATTTAGCGAGTCTATCGATTGTCTAGCCACGAGTCTCTCAAGCGAGAGATTCAACCTCTACTTTGGGGGAACATCTGTGCCCGCCTTATGGAGGCTGTTCCACAAGAGTTTTCAAGAGTTCCGGGGCAGTAACATACACCAGTAGCTAGCGCATAGCAAGGATTGCGTATTTTTGGGTAGCTTTGAAACACACAGAGGGAGATTGAGGCAAGCAAAGATCTGATTGCTTGTCCAAGAGTTAGGGAGCCGAGGTAACAACGCTAGACCAATGTTCTTGCTGGGTTTTACAGCCACCTGAGCCAGTATTCTAGCAATTCGAATTGTTGGGTTGAGGGACAACACAAAGGCCACTTAGCAGATTTTCGTGGAGCCTGGGAGCAGGTGATTTTCGCCAAGAGCTCATCCGGGAAGTTAGGGGTTCGATAGCAAAGGTGAACTCAGCACTTTGGAGGAGTTTTCAGGTGGATTTACTGGTAGTTTCCAGCAGGCCGAGTTTTGCAGCTACAACTGAGGTGATGCTCCAATGGGGTTGAAAATCAGAAGTCCAAACCAGCTAAAACCCCCTCTGGGTTTTTTCTGGGTTTTGGCCAATGAGTCTGGGGTTAAAAGCATACAAATTTCTGCGTAGTATTATTGCACTTCCAATCATTTGAACTTCAGCAGAAAGTTAGTTTCTGGGCAACATAGTGCAGATTGGTACAACAATTGGGCAACCTTCACTTCAACGATTTTCCCACGTGGGTTTGGTCATGCTTGTCCATTGAGACAATCCTAGGTGCATCATCTTGTTATCTATTGTGTTCTGCTTTCAAATATTAAATAAAATGGCTCATAAGTTCACCATTTGTAGTTTTTCTATGGGTTCTTAATGAATATTTCGTTTTTGTAATTTGCTGCGGAGAATATTGGTTGTTATCACTTGTATTCCTATTTAGGATCATTACAGTTTGCCAACTTTTTGTCACATGTGGAGGGATAAGGTATGCGTGCAATCACTTACAAAAGGTTTTTTGATATCAAAGATGCTAGGTTGTTGGATCCTGATGCATATTTAGACTTATTTATGGTCTAGTAGAGTTGAAGGAGAGGATAGAAGTGACATTTTATATACTCTTTTGTCTTAGATTTTCTTTTTTGATATAAATATATTTATGTGAATAAAATAAGTATTATCTCCAAAAATTATCCAAATTGTGGTGGGAGGAAGATGACTTTTGGGTTGAGGCATTGTGTTGTTATTCTTGGTGCTATTTCCTTTGATTGTTGTTAGATTCTTATACTAATGTTTTTTCAGTGGTTTGAGTTGGTGTAACGACCCATCCTTAAAATAAAAAAAATAAAACAAACATAAATAAGTATAATATATAATAATAATAAATAAAATGATATTTATAAAATAGAATGAAAATTAAGTATTAATATCAAATATTAATTAAATTCTAAATTTTATATGAAAAGAAAACCAACATAAATAAACTTTATATTTTAGGAACAAAAATAAAGTAAAACAAAGTAAATATAGGATAAAGTACATATTAATAATCAAGTAATATATGTTATATGGTAATTAGACTTTATAAATACCTCCAACGTTATATATAAACCATGGTATAACAAAAGACTGAACTGGAAGGAAGGAGAAAACGCCTGTACGAGAGGATGACTCATAGCTGGGGGGAGCTGTCACCGCGGGAGTAAGCAATGGAGTCATGGGTGTACAGGGCGGCCACTGCTTAGCCCTGGTTATAAAATCACTGAGATAGGGCTGAGAAAAGGGAGGAGGACGGAGAGAAGAGGCAGTAGAACCAAGAAATCAGGAGATGAAACCGGAGGGAGCTTACATTGATCTGAGGTTCTGGGCACGGGGGCAGTGAGCTTCGGTGAGAAGCTTGCTGGATTGGCTGGGAGGAATTGGTTTCCCGGTAATCGGATCAAAATAACCGCGGAGTCATCAGCTTCAATAGGAGCAGACAACAGTTCAGGTAGGTGTTCGAAATCCCTTACGGTTACTGCATATTGTTCTGCTTATCATCTTATTTGAGTTTACGGTTTTTACACATGGTATCAGAGCGCATCGTTCAAACCCTTCGACCTCACAGGCCCTACGCTCGTATCAATTTTGTGGTTAAATTCTGCTGCATAAAAACTTGTAAAAATTCACGGTTACATTTCTGCGGTTTAAATCTAAAAACACTCCCTGTTTAACAAGCGTTGTGGTAATTTCAGTCCGTGAATATAATTTGGAATAATTTAGAGCCAAATTTCAAAATACGATTAGAGCATTTCAGCACAATCTGTCAAGAATTAAAGCACATAGTGTATTTAAAATGACTGGCCTAAGTGATTGTGAATCGTCAATTCTGCCATTCATTCCTTTAATCTTGCGGGGCAATTCATTCTACTGGCCTCCCAGGGCAGTCGAACCCCTTAAATCCCTTTCAGAAGGTCCGGGACCGAGCCTCGTAGACTCCGGTGAAACATTATTCGATTTTATCATTGATATACGACACGCGCTAGGCTTGCAGAACGAGGTGGACGAACGGTGGCAAAAATCTGTGGGCAAAGGATACGCTCTCTTCTTTGACGATTTGATACCTCGCGCATATTCCAGAAAATGGTTCGTGGAGAGCATACCCTGTCTTGCGAATCTAATGTTACGATTTCCTGTTATTCTTGAGAATCATTATAAGGAAAAATAACACCACTTATAGGGTTTGTGAAGGGAACAGTTAAGACGAGAAGGATTCGGGAGAAGAAAATGGAAGATCGTGTGTGGACACTAGTCTTCGTATTCTGCATTCACATCGCCCGGGGATTGTGGTTCTCAGTCAAGAACTGATAGCAGCTCTTTTGGCCTATGCCCTTTTTGTATGTTTTCCAAAGGCTCATAGATGGGAGCATGAACTTCCAGTTATCAATTTTGATGGCTTATTTGCCCAGGGCCATGGCCATGGGATTCTGTAAAACCACGAAAGCATACCTTGGCAGGCCCAGCACAGGCATTTTCTGTTCCAAGCTCGCTTGTCGTCACGCTGGAAAGAGTGTTAATCGCACAATACGCGGCCATATATGCCAAACCTGTCGGTCAATACATTATCTTACGCTCACGTGATAACTATCTCCTCGAATACGCGCCCAAATTTCTCGGCATCCGACCAATCTTTGCCGGATACGCTGGTTGTTTATGGGCAATGACGGTTAGTTATGGTAAATACGCCGCTTATATATGGGGAATGCGGCTTATGTCCACAAGAAACTTGACCTATCATCCGCGTTATACGTGCAGGGGATAACTCGCGTATCCGGTATGATAACTCGCATATCAGGCAGATATAAGTCGCGTATCCGGCGTTTCTCACCCGCTCGCCCAGAAATGCCTCGCATAACCGGCTCGGATAGCCGGAGTTCAGCGTCGAATAGACAGAATGAACTCGCGTATACGACGTCCCGTCTAGAGAGAAATGATAATGCAAGTTCCATATAATAGTGGAGCTAACCTGTTAATTTTATATGTTGCAAGCTTTCATGAACTTATTCCTAACTAACCGATGAAAAGGGAAGTGGGTGTCAGTTTCTTCAACCCAGAACAAGGCTCTTGAAAGAGGAAACTATGAAATATCACTCATATGCTGCTATCCATTTAGGTATGCAGTGCAAAACCTTTTCCTAGATGGATATGATAAAAGGTTACGAAGAACAATATAAGAGTTAGATAAGCTGGCAATATTTTTTTATATCATGCGTTAGCCATGCACTTAATATGAAATATTTTTGGCTTATCAAAGATTGTTGTTTTTGTATATGGATTTGTTATCCACCTTTGGGCATTTGGCTTTGCACTGCTTTTGTGTTATAGCTATGCCATTCTTAACGGATAGGTCTATCTATAGCCCATAACTGTAAAACATACCCCACATAATATACTATATTTTGAAGCTTCATAGTTTTGTCTTGCAAAGGTGTTTGGCTGCAGAATGTGAGGTATCTTAGATGAATGATTGATTCTTGCAAAGGATACAGATTTTCGTCAAACTGCTTCAGTAGTCCTTCTATCATTCCTTCTTTGCTACCAATTTCTTTGGCAGCATTTTTGTAATGCTGATGATCATTTTTTCTTAAGTGACATTTTAGTTTTTATATGATGTTGAAAGATACTAGTGATTTAGTGATCAATGCATGGGAAAATAAATATTGCAACCCTCATCATTTTGGGAAAGGCTTCGAGATGGTATTTAGTTTGTACATGTTGTTTTAGTGATCAATCTATGTTATATATATATTATATATAATATATATATTATATATATATATATATATATTTCTAGCCTCGTCTTTTTGTGAAATGCTTCTCAATGATATATAGTTTGTAAACTTTGTTGGAAGAAAATTTTACACCTTTTGTTTGTAAACAGTTGCCTCCGGTTAATTGTTTTCTACCTAAAAAGCAATAGTCATCATCCTTCTTTCTGTGCATGTCTTTGCAAAATGCATCAGTTAACCTTTCATATATCCAAGTCTCCTTTTAGGAAATGCAACAGTTTAAAAACATTGAGGCGTGCCACATTTTTGCGATCATTGTTTAAAATATTTACATAGCATCACTGATTTTACTATGCAAAATGTTTATGTTTTCATTGCCTATTTCTTTTAATTATTTCAAACGATGTTTAACCTTTTGAAAACATTGAGGCGTGCCACATTGTTGCGATCATTGTTTAAAATATCTAGATAACCGTATTGATTTTACCGTACAAAATGTTTATGTTTTCCTTTACGCTTACCATTTTCTTTTCATGAAAATTAAGATGTTGATTTTTTTTTTCTTTCTTGTAATTACTAGAATTGAATTTAGTTAGATGAACCTTTAGTTCTTATGCAATTTTGGATTGGTGAAGTTAGTTTTTAATGCAATTTTGGATCGGTGAAGTTAGTTTTAATGCAATTTTGGATTTGGATCAGTGAAAGTATTCCATTTAATGCATAAATGGATGTAGCATCTTTAAATACTTTTATCACAATTTAATCATGTTTAAGTTGTACAATATTAATATTTGATTTTTGCAGCTTATTTTTTTTTTAGTTGACGAAGCCATTTTTAAAACAGAACTGGTTCTGGAAATCATAAATCACATTTTATCCTAATTTATTTCCTCCGTTTAAACTCAATCTACTTTTATGATATACTAATGAGCTGTATCTCTTCTAGATGTTAATCATGGCACGTCTATGGTAAATTTTCGGCTGAAAGTTAAACTAATAGGGAGCCAAAACAACCCTTCTTTTATAGACTTAAACCCATATCCAAGTAACATATTCAGAATATAAATATGTATGACCTCGCTTAAATGTAATAACTAGATTGAGGTATGGCGGGTATGTTACCGACATATTTTATAACGAGATATTTAACATTTATTTGTATGAGTGTTATTAGGTAAATAAACTTTAGATGTCTTACCTTAGGAGCTAATAACCATACACTTCTGCATTATTCATATTAGGATAGAATACCCTGCATTAGGACAAGGAGGTTGCGAGACCACCCTCCTTGACCTCGGTACCAGTAAGATCAACCTAGCAGGTAAAAATAACAAAACTATACCCGTTTATGAATGTGAAGTCGCAAAAGAAATTTATGCGTTAAATTCGGTTGTTTACCTCAAAATTTTGATAAATTTTATTGTGTGTTCAGGAACCATTACAATGGTAACGACGTATGAGCGACGACGACGTGATCGGGCAGCATCACCACCATTAATGCCGCCACCGTTGCCATCATCGTCCCCATCATCACCACCCAGATCATTATCAACATCAATCGCCCCAGTGCCAGAGTTGACTGTGATAATGAACTCCTTGGAAGCCTTATTGGAGACATTAGAAGAATCCACTACGGCTAAAACCAAAGAGGAATCTCAACATTTGGCTACCAGTTCAGCAGAACCAAAGAATTTTGAGCCTAGAAGATCAGAAGAAGACATCTCTAGGGAGCTTCAGAAAATCAGACTCCCAAAATTCTCAGGAGGTCGAGTAGGTGAATGCGTTGAAGCATGGTTGGAAGGAATGAACAGATGCTTTAGGTTAAGAGAATATTCGTCTTCGGCAAAAACAAAAATTGCCTTGTTTCAACTAAAGGAAAGTGCCTTGATTTGGTGGGGAAATTTGGAAAAGCAGCTGCACCTTACATCCGATAATGCCCCTTGGCAACTATTTGAGGAAAGGTTTCGCGCAAAGAATTTACCTCCATACTTTCAACAACAGCAAGCAAGAGCCTTTCATACGTTAATCCAAGGAAATAAAACGGTGGAAGAGTACGAGATAAGGTTTATGGAGTTTGTAAAATACATTCACTACTTAGACTCTGAAGAACGTCAAGTTGAACGCTTCATATTTGGGTTAAATCCTCGGATCAGAGCCTTGGTAAGCATGTGGAAGCCATCATCAGTAGCAGAGGCAGTCGAATGTGGTCGTTATGCAGAAGAGCACCTAGGGATGAAAAAGGATATGAGGCCATCAGGCCCTATCCAATCAGGATTTCCAGGAAAGACTCCCCGGATCTTCTTCAGAGTAGGTAGCTCGAGGCCACCTTACGGTAACAGGTTTACCCCAAGAAATATAGGGACGAGAGCTCCCATGGCAGTAAACACTATAGCCGCGGGATCATCAAACACTAGTCCCTAGGCATCTCGAAGGACCGCTAGTGTAGGAAGAAATTCGAGAGGAATCAACATGAGAGGACGAAGCTCGTTCTCTAGGAATTCATTCCGTGACTCAAGAGGTTTAGCACTGCTTAATTGTTGGGGATGTGGGGGACCGCACTTTCAATGTGACTGCCCCAAAGCTTCGTTGGATAGATTGCATAGGACTGGAAAGGAACCGATATTAGACAACCGAGGTAATCATAGAATTCATGCAGTGGTCGAGCACGACCGAGCAGCATTTCAATCCACTGTAGTGGAATCTTCGGGTACTATCAATGGTATAAAACTCAAAATTTTATTTGATATTGGTGCCATAGATAGTTTCATTTCATCATATGCATTAAACAAATGTGGGTTGGCAGCGCGTAGACAAAATGATTTCCATGAAGTTGAAATGGCCTCAAGAGAACTCCAAATTGTGGGCTTAAGTGTGGATCAATGCAAAATTGACCTAGGGGTCTGTTTGACTAAACTGAAAGTTTATGTCACAACATTAGGAACATATGATCTTATCATAGGTATGGATTGGCTAGAAGACCACCAAGCTTGGGTAGACTGTTATGGAAAAAGGATTCTAGGCATAAATGATGAAGGAGAAGCAATCCAAATTCAAGGAATCAAGAGGGAAGTCTCTTTACGCTACATTTCAGCAATGCAGATGAAGCGTTGTTTAAGGAAAGGTTGCCAGGCTTATGTAATTCAAGAAGTAAGCCAAGGAAAAGGGCCATCCCTAGGACAATATCCGGTGTTAGTCGAATTCCCAGATGTATTTCCAAAAGAACTACCTGGATTACCCCCGGTAAGAGAATTGGATCTCACTATTGAATTAAAACCAGGTACCCAACCGATCTCTAAAACACCTTATAGAATGACGGCTCCAGAACTTCAGGAACTGCAAATCCAATTGAAGGAACTACTGGATGTAGGGCATATTTGGCCCAGCGCATCACCTTGGGTTGCTCCTGTAATTTTTGTGAAGAAGAAGGATGGATCTTTAAGATTATGCGTAGATTATCGAGACTTGAATCGAGCTTCAGTAAAGAATCAATACCCTATGTCTCGAATCGACGATCTTTTCGATCAAATGAAAGGAGCTGCCGTCTTTTCAAAAATTGACCTTCGATCAGGCTATCGTCAGTAGCTCGAGTATTCATAAATGAAATTATCAGATTTCATGGAGTACCTAAAAAGATTATATCCGATAGAGATGCACGATTCACTTCTAGATTCTGGACTTGCATGCAGACAACCTTAGGTACTCAGCTAAATTTAAGCACTGCTTACCATCCTGAGACTGATGGGCAGACTGAAAGAGTAAATCAAGTACTTGAAGACATGTTGCGAATGTATGTAATGGATCAGCAATCACACTGGGAAAAGTATTTACCACAGCTCGATTGGGATGCCTCCATTTGAAGCTTTATACGGCCGACCTTGCAGAACACTGTTAAGTTGGGACATGTTAGAAGATCGAGTGATAATAGGACCTGAATTAATCCATGAAATGGAAGCGCAGGTAATGGAAATTAGGCAATGATTAAAGGAAGCTCAGGATAGACAAAAGATTTATGCTGATGCTCACAGGATTGATAGGAGGTATGAAGTAGGGGATCCGGTTTTCATCCGCATCAAGCCAAATAAAAGTACTATGCGCTTCGAAAAAGGGAGAAAGTTATCACCTCAATTTATTGGGCCATTTAAAATTGTGGAAAGAGTGGGACCTGTTGCCTATCGTTTTGCCCTGCCACCTCACCTGCATAGAATTCATAATGTATTTCATGTTTCTGTATTAAGACATTATATAGCTGATCTATCTCGTAAGCTTCAATGGAAGGAATTGCAGGTATCGGACGAGGGAGTCATATCGGTCGAACCTTTACGTATTCTGGAACGTAGGGTTCGACAGCTCAGGAACCGCCTGGTGGACCAAGTTAAGGTCCAATGGGACAAGTATAGTCTTGGATCAGCAACTTGGGAAAATACAGAGGACATATGCCAGAGATAGCCTAGACTATGTCAATTTTGAAGAACTTTAAAACTATGTTTTGTATATATATTTTACTCCACTGCAATCAGAGACCCGGAAACATTTTGATTATAGATAAACGTGAAATGTTGTGACATAATATATGTTTAACTTCTGCTGGTACATGGATACCAAAACGATATATGTGGTTCATTTTATTAAATTATGGTTGTCGAAGGAAAGTTAAGGCAGTTATAGGATTTTACTTCTAATAGAAATTAGGATATTGTAAGTCTGTTTTATTTTTACATGTCAACATGATCAATGGAATGGAAATCAGGAAGTGAATACATTTTAGATGGGAGTCAAAAGGCATGCATGGAAAATGGTAAAAATAGGTTATACTGTAGTATCATATGTGAATAATACATGAGTTATTTTGAATATGCTGATGCACATTTTACGAATGCATGAGTGAGTGTGTAATTCCAGATTCAAGTATCCAATTACCGGGATGACCAATTGATGGCAGAACCTCAGAACAATTAAAGCTCCAAGTGTTTCAATGATAGGGTGTTAACCCTAAGTTCTACTGGGAGGGGTGGAGGTGTTGCCCACCGTTTATCTTCCGAACCCTGGAGTCATGGGAGGGTTGTGCGAGTCACGCTCCCCTAGACGTGTGATGATGAATGCCGGATACCTACTGGGAGTCAGGTCGGTATAGCCGACGCTGTCACCTTAGAGTTTATGAATGGTTAGGTCAGTAAAACTGACGCCATGGCATACTCCAGTAGAGGACGGATAAGATGGGAGCAGAAGAGATTAGGAAGGATAAGATGATTTTAGAATAGCTCAGAAACTTGGATAAGGAAAGTCAGGCCCATTAAAATCTTAAACCTAAACTCTAACTTCGGGACGAAGTTTTCTGAAGGGGGAGTGTATGTAACGACCCCATCCTTAAAATAATAATAAAAATAATATATATATAATATATTATTATATATATTATAATATATATATATATATATAATGATATTTTATATAAATAGAATGAAAATTAAGTATTAATATCAAATATTAATTAAATTCTAAAGTTTATATTAAAAGAAAACAAACATAAATAAACTTTATATTTTAGGAACAAAATTAAAGTAAAACAAAGTAAATATAGGATAAAGTACATATTAATAATCAAGTAATATATGTTATATGGTAATCAAACTTTATAAATACCTCCAACGTTATATATAAACCATGGTATAACAAAAGACTGAACCAGAAGGAAGGAGAAGACGCCTGTACGGGAGGATGACTCACAGCTGGGGGGAGCTGTCACCGCGAGAGTAAGCAATGGAGTCATGGGTGTACAGGGCGGCCACTGCTTAGCGCTGTTATAAAATCACTGAGATAGGGCTGAGAAAAGGGAGGAGGACGGAGAGAAGAGGCAGGAGAACCAAGAAATCAGGAGATGAAACCGGAGGGAGCTTACATTGATCTGAGGTTCTGGGCACGGGGGCAGTGAGCTTCGGTGAGAAGCTTGCTGGATTGGCTGGGAGGAATTAGTTTCCTGGTAATCAGATCAAAATAACTGCGGAGTCATCAGCTTCAACAGGAGCAGACAACAGTTCAGGTAGGTGTTCGAAATCCCTTACGGTTACTGCATATTGTTCTGCTTATCATCTTATTTCAGTTTATGGTTTTTACAGTTGGGCTCCAATCTTCTCCTTTGTTATGGTTGTCAATTTCTATTTTGTTGCTATGATATCAAATGATTTGCTGCAGATGAATTTGCTTGGCAGTTGTGACTTTTGTTCAAATTTTACAGTTGAGTGTTTGAAATTCAGCGACAAGCCAGTGGTGTTAAATGCTTGAGGAATTGGTCAAAGGTCCAGTTTTTGGGTTTCTTCTGAGAAAAATGTGATAGCACACAGAATTAGACAAGGTGTGAGAAATGGTGTGGCCAAAGGCCAGGATCAGATCACTATCTACCAAACAATAGTGAAAGTGCCCTGGAATTGTCTCTTATCCCAATCCAATGAACCAAATAGGTTCAAAAGCTAAATATCTAAAGACTAAAATAAATAGCATAATAAAGTGAAAATATAATATGAGAGATGATTATGGGAAATTCCTAGTCCAAGGAACGCCTACTTCAACAAATCTGAAGCTACTTCATCTACTTGATATTTTTTTCAAATTACGTTCATCAAGTTATTCTTTTGAATATTGAAGCAATTTACTTCTGCAGTCTACACTAATTAAAGTTATGATCTCATGAAACAGAAAACAAAGCAAAGAACAAGATACATAGGACACACTCATTTTTGGACACAATAGTCCCCGGAAAAACCCATTGCGGGAAAACAGATGCAACAATTCTTAGGGGTTTCATTATTATGTAGTAGAAATATTTGAATGCAAATCTAGGATGCTCATCTACCAATCCTGTACAAAGAAAATACTAGCGGAAAATCTAAGTGAGTTTTACGTGACTTCACTCGGCAGAATTTTGGCTGATTCGGCACAAGAGTGGCTAACCCTCGCTATTTCTGCGTCACCTCTTCTGCCCTCTGCGTTAGCTTTCCCGACTGTTGTGATAGTTCTCGGCAGTTTCGGTTGTTCCAGACAGTTCAGGCTTTTGCCCTCAGCGTCAACTTTCCCTGCTGTTTCAGCAGTTCCTGAAAGTTCCGACTGTTCCCTACAATTTTGCCTTTTGCCCTTTGCCTCAGCTTTCCTGGCAGTTTCGGCTGATCCCAACATTTCTGGCTGATCTCGACATTTGCAGCTTCTGTCCTCTACATCAGCTTTCCCAACGGTTTCGTCTTTTGCATGACATGCATCTTTTCTGCTCTGTTGGCTCTCTCTGCCTCTCTATCTGTATTCTTTGGAAAGTCCTTCTCCTGGATTCTCATTGCCCCTTTGCTGTAGAATGATCACTTAATTTGAAATCCTTAGTAAACCCTGTCGTAGGAATCAAATTCTTGATCAATTTGTTCTCTCCGTGTGTGTTTCCAAATGAACCCCAAGGCTCCATCTTATACTTTTCCTGTTGAGTCTTCAATGACTGAGATTAAGTCTCTAATCAACAGCTAAGACTAAAACATGACTTGATTCACCTTCTAGATCATTCTCACCCATATTTTCATTAACACCCATTAATATTTTAATTTCCCTACATTTAGACTTAGCAACCCCATAAAAAAAAATTAATTATTTTAATAAAATACAATCCAGGTGGAATTTCACCAAATGGTTTCTGGGTTCTTGAGAACTCATGTGCCTTGATCTCTCCACCAATTTTCAAGGCTAGAGCACTTCCGATGCTACCAAAACCTAACACTCCCTCTTAGCAAGGAAAGTGCTCTAGCAACAATATCCACTTGCATGCTGCTTCGTTTTTGAAGCACCCCTTTTCTGCATTGCTGCTGCCACCAACATTGTGCTCCTGTTGCAACTGTACTACTACCCATGACACTGCCACTGCCACTGCTGCATCTGTACTACATCTCCCTTCAAATGCTGCATCTGCTATGTTGCTAGCATGCCACTGCTAACATTGCATCTATATTGCAACTCAATTGCTGAGAGAAGCAACTGAAAAACATCCAAAATTAGTTGAACTTAATTGTGTTCAACATAATACAATTAATGTTGGAATCTGACTGTCGCTGATTCTAACCCTCTAAATCTTCTGTGCTGCTGTTGACAACTGCACTATGCCAACAACACTACTGCCAACCTTGCTCTGCGCTGATCAGTCTCTGGTCCCAGCTATTCCATCCAGTGTTGTGAAAATCGCAATTTAATGAAAAAATCGCGATTTTTATACGAAAAAATCGCCGGTATTTTTTTTGCCGATTTTTATTGAAAAAATTGCCATTTTTCCAAAAAATTGCGATTAAAATGAAAAAATCGCGTTTTTTTGCGAAAAAATCTCTGCGGGTCGCGACAGCGTTGTTTTATAACATTTTTTTGGGTTTTTCATGCTCTCATTTGGACAGTCGCACGCGGAGGGAGGAGGAGCTCTTGGAGACCAAGCTGAAGAGGGTTTTTAGCCAAATCTAAGTGCTTAGAGAAGAAAATCAAGAGGAGACCACCGATTTCTCCTTAGAAACGGTATGAGGATTTTTTTTTTTTTTTTTGTTTTCATTGTTTAAAAACATTGTTTTTGTATGTTTTTCATTGTTTTTGGTTGGGAAACTTGTTATGGACACCATTTTTCTTTTGTTTTCATTGTTTTTAAAGAATTTTTTGTATTTCTTCATTGATTTGGGATGGGTAACTTGGTATGACTATGGGAACCAATTTTTTTTTTTTTGTTTTCATTTTTTTTAAACATTGTTTATGTTTTTTTCATTGTTTTTGCCATTTGGTTGGGTAACTTGGGTTTGGAATGGTTGGGTAATTTGTGTTTGAAACTTTGAACTTTGGAATGGTTGTTTTAGGTTGTGTTACGGGTAACTTGGATTTTTATTGTACAATCATCAATGTAAAAATTAAAAATTAAAATACTAAATTGTAATTTGTAAATTTGTAACTTGTAATTTTGTAAATGGAAAATGCTAAATTGTAATCCTAATCCTTATTTTCCCATAGGTTCACAACTGAACCAAAACACCATTCAAGACTTCAAGTTTGCAACTTTAAAGTTCAAAAACAAACATGCCAAGGAAATTGGATCCTTTCTGGGAATATGCTGTACCTCGTGCTCCGAATGATAGACAAAATTTGAGTTGCAAGTTGTGTGAAAAGGAGATGTTCGGGGGGGTGTACATGTTGAAGTTTCACCTTGCACAAATCCCTGGACATGATGTGGGGCCTTGTACAAATACAAATCCTGAACTTATCCAAAGAGCCATGAGAGCATTGGAAGAATTAGAGCAGACTAGAGAGGCCAAAGAAGAACTCAAAAGGCAACTAAAAAGGTCAGCTGAAGGAAGTGGGTGAAGTGGCACTGGTGCTACTGCAGCATCAGCCAATCCGGTAGCTGGATCATCATTTTTTGTTCCTCGAACCACACCTGGTTTACAACCATCTATCGGTTCAATGCTAAAAACAACTGAGAAAGAACAAACTGACAAGTTGATGGCAAAATTTCTCCTCTGGAGTGATATTCCTTTCAGTGTTGTAAGGAATAATCCATTTTTCCAACCCAGTGTTGGCCCGGGGTACAGAATCCCTTCTTATCATGATTTGAGAGGCCGGATTCTTCAAAATGAAAAGCGTGACTGCACCCAAAGATTGGAGGATTTTAGGGCATCATGGGCACAAACAGGATGTACTGTTATGTCAGATGGTTGGACTGACCAAACGGGGAGAACCCTTATAAACTTCTTGGTTAGTTGTCCCAAGGGGACTATGTTTATCAAATCTGTTGATGCATCTGGACAAATCAAAGATGCAAGAACTTTATGTGATTTGCTGGATGTGTTTATTTTGGAGGTGGGTGAACAACATGTTGTCCAAGTCATAACTGACAATGCTGCAAATTATGTTGCTGCTAGTAGGATGCTTATGGACAGGCATCCTACTTTATTTTGGACACCTTGTGCTGCCCATTGTATTGATTTGAAGTTAGAGGACATAGGGAAAATTCCCTTTGTCAAAGATATTGTTGACTCATAAAAAAGTATTACAAAATTTATATATAATCATACATATGTGCTTAGCTTGATGAGAAGATTCACCAACAACAAAGAGTTGGTGCGCCCCGCCATTACACGGTTTGCCACCAGTTTCATATCTCTTCAATCCCTCTTGATTTCTATGTGGGATGTGAAGAGAATGTTTCTTTTAGAGGAGTGGCGTGCTTTGCCAATGAGTCGCAAACCAGAAGGAGAGGCCGTATGCAGACTAGTTTCATACTAGGAAGACTTCTCGACGGGAGTGCACGAGGTGTGCGCCGTTACTGAACCTTTTTTAAAGGTTCTTTGGTTGGTTGATGGTGAGAAGCCCGCAATGGGCTATTTGTATGAAGCCGTGGACAGGGCCAAAGAAGCCATTCGGGCCTACTATGATGATAAGGGATATGATGGGTTTCAGAAACAACTCCTATAGGGAGTGATTGATGAGCGATGGAACAACACACTCCATCATCCCATTCATGCTGCTGGGCTTTTCCTGAACCCTGCATTTTCTTATGCATGTGGGTTTGATTTTGATGCTGAGATCATGGATGGATTCTTATCCTGTGTCCAGAAGATGGTGCGATCTCTAAAACAACGTATAGAGATCTCTAAACAAATTGAGACATATAGGATGGCAGGTGGCACATTTGGCTTTGAGATGGCGATCACTGATAGGACGATTAAAATGCCACGTATTTTTTAGTTTGTAACTTTGTTTCAAATTTCATTGTCTCTTCAAATTCCATTTTTTTCTTATGTTTATTTAAAATTTTATTTGTAATTTTGTTGTAGATGCATGGTGGAAAATGTATGGTGGCAAGGTACCCCTTCTGCAAAAGCTTGCCATTCGCATCCTCAGCCAAACATGTAGCTCCTCAGGATGTGAGCGCAACTGGAGTGTATTTGAAAAAATACACAACAAGAAGCGCAACAGGTTAACACTTAAACATTTAAAATATTGCAAATTTCCAAATAAATTTTTGAATTCATTAAACAATATATTTTTTATAATTATTAATTATTATTTCATGATCTTTGTATAGGTTGGAGTCCCAGCGACTTAATGACATGGTCTACGTCTACTACAATCTTCGATTGTGGGTGAAGCATCTTAAGAGGACACTTGATGTGGATGCCATCTCATTGGATGGGATTGACACCACTGCTGCATGGATGGTTGAGGCTGAGAGGCCTCCCATGGATTCTGCTGATGTTTGGTTAGTGAAAGATGTAGTGGAGGGGGAGGAGGAGCAGGAGCAGGAGGAGGAGGAGGTGGAGGAGGAGGAGGAGGAGGAGGAACAGGAGGAGGAGGTGACACCGCCTACCCGAGCTACCATTGCTACAAGTAGAGGACGTGGTCTACCTCCTATAGCTCCTACTTCTAGTTCTTTAGCTTCTAGAGCACATCAAACTCCACTGCAGCCTCCACCAGCACGGGCACCAACATCTACATCTAGAGGGAAAGGGAAAGCTGTGGAATTTTCTTGCAAGAGGGGTAGAGGAAATCAATAGGATTAGACTGTCATTTTATTGTATGTGACATTATAATTTATGACATGATGAGATACATTATCATATTTTTTGTTAATATTTTGAGGCTGAGTTGGGACTCAGGAGTGAGGACTTACTATTCAGGAGATGATTCAATGTTATGTGTTTTTAGCGCTAGAAATGATATTAAACATCTTATATATTAGTTTTTTTATCATATTTGTGTAAATGTTTTTATTTTATGTTGTAGATGGTTTAGATATTAAAAAAATTGAAAAAAATTGAAAAAAAATGAATATTTTTGTATCAAATGATTTTTTCCCGATTTTTCCGATTTTTTCCAATTTGTTCCCCGCGCCGATTTAGTCTCGATCGCGATTTTCACAACATTGATTCCATCTGTCCTCCAAACACTCCACTGCATCATCCGACACTAATTCCATCTTGCTACTGCTATATCTGAGGCTGCTGTAGCAAGGAAGTGATCCAAGAGGTGGACTCCTGAAGGATACTGCACACATGTAGTCGTCCCGACTACAACTCGATATCGCCCCATCTCCCTCCTGGAGATGCGTGGGTACTCATGGCAAACTCATCGTCGTTAATCTTTTCTGAAGAAGCCTTAGGATCATGTTTCTCATCCTTTGTCCTTTTTCTTCAAAGGATACTGGGATGCATAGTGGGCCAACTTGCCACAACTAAAACATCTCACCTTCGAAATGTCCTTTCGCTTCGGCTTCTGTCGTTCCTTCGATGCTAGAGCTACGTTCTCCTCCTCTTACTTCTTCTTTGTGCCACTCTCACTGCTGCCACTGAGGTTGACCTTCACTAGGTCCCTCCTTAACTCCTCTTGTTGAAGAGCTTCCCACATCTCCTCCCATGAAGGTATTTTTTCCTTGCGCAATATACTTTGGACGAAAACTTGCCATTCATTGGGACTCCATTCAGGGCTATCCTCACTATCGCAGTTGGCTGAGGAGTGGACCCCACTGCACCAAGCTAGTCTCTAATGTCATGAAGACGTTGAAGATAGAGGTTCACCCCTTCTCCTTTCTGCGTCAAAGTTCGCTGCAAATTCTGCTCTAAATACATCTTCCGCTATTTGGAAGAGCCTTCATACAGGGAAGACAAGGCTTCCCACATCTCTCGGGCTGTATCCTTGCCCTGCAAGTGTGAGACCACATGGTCTTGAACTCCATCGAGAATCAACTTCTTTGCCTTCCTTTGCTTGGCCTTGTATTTCTTCTTTTGATCGTTGTCAGTAGGAACAATTACAACAATTTTGACATAGGCCTCAAGATCATATACCTTCATAACTGCTAAGATTTTGGTCTTCCATATGACATAGTTGGAGGGTCCATCCAACCTATCCTGATCTCTGAGCCCATGCAATGCCATCTCACCCAACTGTCGAACTGACTCCTCTTTTCACTGCTGTGCAAAACTGCCCAACAAGTGAGAAATTTGGACTTTTTGGCAAAAAGTTCTCTGAGGAGAAAATTCCCCTTCTATGTCTTCGGTCTTTTCTAGCGAATTACTGGCCCGACAAAAACTATGCCCTTCTAGCATTGCGTTGAGGCTCTGTGTCACTGTCTTTGCCTCTGTAAGCTTACGATTCGGAAATTGCACCTTTCTGTCATCTCTCTCAGAAAGATTTTTGGGAATCTGCTTTCTGGCAAGGACTGCTCAATCCCTTCAAGGGGATTCAAATTGTTGCCAAGTGCAACTTTCAGCCTTACTGCTCAACACTGAGTCTGCTCTTCCTGTTTCAAAATCAGTGCTCTGATACCATGTGAAAATTCCTAGTCCAAGGAACCCCTACTGCAACAAATCTGAATCTACTTCACTTTTTTCTTTTTTTTTTTTAAATTACATTAATCAAGTTATTCTTCTTAATACTGAAGCAAATTACTTCTGCAGTCTACACTAATTAAATATTTGATCTCATGAAACAAGAAACAAAGCAAAGAACATGATACATAGGAGACATTTATTTTTGGACACAATAGTCCTCGGAAAAACCCAATGGGGGAAAATCGATGCAACGAGTCTGAGGGTTTTATTATTATGTAGGAAAAATATTTGAATATAAAGCTAGGATGCTCATGTAGCAAATCTTTACAGAGAAAATACTGGCAGAAAATTTGAGTGAGTTTTACCTCACTTGACTCGGTTGATCCAGCAGAAGACTGGCTAACCCCAACTATTTCTGTGTCACCTCTTCTGCCCTCTCCGTCAACTTTCCCGGTTGTTCCAACAATTCCGACTGTTCCCAACAGTTCCGGCTTTTGCCCTTTGCTAAACTTTCCCGGCTGTTCCCGATAGTTTTGGTTGTTCCCAACATTTCCGGCTTCTACCCTATGCGTCAGCTTTCCCGGTTGTTCCCGGAATTTCCGACTTCTAACCTTTGTGTCAGCTTTCCTGACTGTTCCGAAAGTTCCTGACAGTTCCGGCTTCTGTGTAACAGACAACTTTTCTTCTCTGCTGGCTCTGTCACCCTCTTTGTTTGTATTCTTCGGAAAGTCCTCCCGGATTCTCATTGCCCCTCTGCTGCAGAATGATCACTTAATTCGAAATCCCTAGAAAACCCCGCCCTAGGAATCAAATTCTTGATCAATTTGTTCTCTCCGTGTGTGTTTCCAAATGAACCACAAGGCTCCATCTTATACTTTTCTTGTTGAGTCTTCAACGGCCGAGATTAAGTCTCTAATCAACGACTAAGATTAAAACAAGACTTCGTTCATCTTCTAAATCATTCTCACCCATATTTTGATTAATACCCTTTAATATTTTAATTTCCCTATGTTTAGACTTAGGAACCCCATTAAAAATATTAATTATTTTAATAAAATACAATCCGGGTGGAATTTCACCATATGGTTTTTAGCTTCTTTAGAACTCATGTGCCTTAGCCTCTCCACAAAATTTCAAGGTTAGAGCACTTCCGTTGCTACCAAAAACTAACAGATTACTCTAGGATGAGACATAGTGTATAAAGATACATTCAATGGTCACTTAAATAGATATGCCTTTTAGAGCAGCAACCTTTGGTTATTTAAGATCATTGTTATTATTGTAGGTGTATTTATGTATGTTATATTCACTAACGTTAAATGTTTGCTACCGCTTGCATAATTTTTTTGCACATTGGATAAACATAAGTCCATGTCAATGGCATATTTCTTGACTGCTGTTCTGTGAATTTGTTTCTGGATGATTTTGATTTGCAAATTTGGTATTATCCATACATTTCTCAATTAGTCCATAGATTGATAAACATATCCTGAACCTTTTTTAGGATGCAGGGTTTCATTCTTTCGAAACCTTATGCATGGTGCTGAGATATGTGTGTTCATGGGACTACCGTTATGCCATGCACTCACTTATTTCATGGTTTTGTATAAGCGCAGACTGCCACTGATTTTCAAAGATGTTCTGTCAAAGATATACAGCTTACTGCATTAAAATTGAGCTATTTGGCAAGTTGGCTGAGTTAAGTTTTGATCTTTTGAGCTTTAATGGCAGTACTAGACATACTGTAATATGGTGATTATGTCTTTTTTGGCTTGTAAGATATGTAGCTATCTTGGCCTTGGGGTCTCTTAGCTTGTCGTGGCTGGTCTCTGTGGCCTGTTTTTTTGTCTAACAGTACCTAGGTGTTGTTTAAACAAGGTCTTTTCCATATGGTTAATTTGATCAGTGTATGTACCCATGAATGATCGATGCATATACTAATTCTTCACCTTGCTAAACACAGGAATTAGGGCACAAAGTTGCATTTTATCATGGTAGCATGGATCCTCAACAACGTGCATATGTCCAAAGACAATGGAGCAAAGATGAAATCAACATAATATGTGCTACAGTGGCATTTGGAATGGGTACAAATTTTGAACTTTTCTTGAATGTTTCAGCACTTTGTGCTTATTCATTTTTTGAGATGTAATGAAATCTATCTCAATTTTAGGAATCAACAAACCGGATGTAAGGTTTGTTATTCACCATTCCCTACCGAAGTCCATTGAAGGCTACCACCAGGTAAATGTCTTGCCATATTCTTCTTATGATTTTATCTGGGTAATGGGAACTTTATTTGCGCATGTATTTATTTAAGCGTTTAATAGTTTTCGTATGTGAATTGTACTTCTTGAACTCTTCATAGGAATGTGGCCGTGCTGGCAGGGATAACCTCCCCTCATCTTGTATGCTGTACTATAACTATGGTGATTATGTAAGTCGATCAAATACAAAATCACACTTTTAAGCACATTCTTTTGAAGGTTTAGATTTAAATGGAAATAGGAAAACAGATTAAAATTTGTCTATCAAAATAGATTCGAGTAAAGCATATGCTTACACAAGGAGCTGTGGAGCAAAGTCCAATGGTTTCTGGAACTGGGCGTATTGCTGTTACCAATGCAGGAAGAATATTGGAGGCAAACCTTGAGAATCTTTCACACATGGTAAATTTTTATTAGGTGAAATTTCTTGTGTATTATTTCTTCTAGAACAAAGTGATGCAAAATGAGTGCTTGCTTTGGTTGGCAGGTTAGTTACTGTGAAAATGATGTGGATTGCAGAAGGGTACTTCAACTTGCTTATTTGGGTGAGAAATTTGATGCCTCAAATTGCAAAAAGACCTGTGATAATTGTAGCAAGATGATAAATTTTATTGAGCAGGATGTAACTGATCAAGCAAAGCAGCTGGTTAGTAGTTAGCTATTAGTATTTTGTTTTTATTTGATGTACTTATGCTGAGAACACAATTTCTTATGTCCACTGCTGACAGGTTGCTATTCTTATTTTTGTTAGTTTCAAGGTCTGAAATAATCTTGCTGCTTTGTTTTCTGTTTCTGGCTGGCTGGTTGGTATTTTATGGGTGGTAATGATTGAAAATACAGATAGAGTTAATAAAAGCAATGGGGCAACGATTCTCCTCATCTCATGTCCTGGATGTGTTTCGTGGCTCGATGAGTCAGCAAGTAAGTGTGTCTGACTGATGTTTAAGTTTTGTTTCGTCATTGTTAATTTATGTTATGGATGACTTTGAAGTTTATTATTTCCCTTTGAATGGTATATCTTTAGATTAAAAGGCACAAGCATGAATGTTTAAGTCTTCATGGAGCTGGAAAAAGTCTCAGCAAGGGAGATGCTTCACGTCTCCTCCATCGCATAGTTCTTGAAGATTTTGTTGTAGAAGATATTATGAAGAGTGATGTTTATGGATCATTGTCATCCATTCTCAAGGTCTGAAATTATTTCATTTGTAACTAACTTTTTCATTTCATAGAGAAGTTGTACAAGCTGTTAAGAAGTATCAATCATTACAATCATTGAGCTAGCTCTTTTAGTGGTCTAAGACAGGAAGCAAATTTTATTAACATCAAAATCATGGAGTGCAGGTGAACGAAAACAAGGCCCAAGATCTTCTCTCAGGACGTATAAGACTTACTATGAGGTAGAGTGCATAAATAGTGGTTTAAATAGGGAACTTCTTACTCTCAAATTCTCATGGGTTTATGGCCCATTTTTTTGCATTTCTTATCTCATTTTGCATAAAAATGTTGCCATGACTTTCAATAGTTACATGCTTATCGAGAATCTTAATGTTAATCAGGAAAATACGAAAATTTACTATGTTAGTAGAGTGGATATATCAAATGTTTAAATTGAGGCCAATTTGTATGGAGGCAATATAATGCAGGAATGTTTGGGAGCAGCATTGTATTTTCAACTCTACTGACGTGTTTGAATTTTTAAATGTTAGGAGTGTCATAAAATTGACGAGTACCTCTGTTCTTAATATTGATGTAGTTCCACTAAGAAGGCTCTTTGGATTTACATGTTTTCTTTGTCTTCAGTGAAAATATTTCCTATATTATGCAATAACAAAAATATATTGGGACAGATACAGTGGACGAGTCATGTATCTAATTACAGCCATAGTTGCAATGAGGCATGAACATATCTTGATAGAGTAATCCTAATCATCTTTTCTCAAGTTATATTCCCTAGTGATAACTCGTGTAAGAAACTCAGTAAAAGCCAATTTTTGCAAGGAATGTGTACAGTGAGGTATGCCTTCAAAAACATACTACAACGAATGTTTCAAAGAGCACAGAAAACCATGGTTTAAATGCAGTTGCAATGATCACAATAATGAATCACAGCAAGGGATCCCCGATACTTGGGTATGGTGACATGGTGACATCCTTTCGAATGACTTGAGTAGTGAACTGAATTTGTTTTTCAGTCGCCAATATTCCCTACCAACCAAGCACTCACATTGAATATGTTTAATTGGTCAAATTTCATGCATTTGTCATCTACGTAATCCCTATAAAGTACCAACTATGCAAACACTCTAGGATTATAAGATACCTTTTAGGACCGCACATGGTAATCTCGCTGATCCATCAAAATATTTGTTATCTAAGCTTCCCCATCTCCTAGTCAAAAGTAGATCTAATGCTGTACACTTCTGCATGTTTGAAATTTCGCTAATAGCGCTAGGGCCTTTGTTTCAACATATCCACCTTTTCCACCCTTAATATTAAAGTGACTATTGAACTTTGTAGTATAGTGTTGGAGTGTGAATACTACAACAACAGATCAGTTTCTTGATCAAGTAAACATGTCTACAATTAAGGAGCGAGAAGATTGCTCAACTTCATTGTTGGTGATGCCCAAATTGGTCCATGTCTAGCAATTCTTCACATGGAACCTTATCTTAAACTTAGTTCATTCGATGTCATTGCATTGCAAGTAGCTATTGTCAGGTCAATCTTTCTGCATGACTTTTCTCATTTTCTCCTTTCTACTACGTATTACCATCCTTCTTGTTGATTTGGGGTAGCATTAGATGTGCTCTAGCCACGAAAATTGGTGGAGAGGCTAAGGCACATGAGATTTCCAATACTTAGAAAGGATTTGGGCAGATTCTAAACAATTTGGGAGATATTAAAATAATTAATATTTTTAATGGAGTCCCTAAGTCTAAACTTAGGGAAAATAAAATATTAATGTGAATTAATATAAAACTGTGTTAGAGTGGTCCAAAAGTCATGGATCAAGCCAGATCTAATCTTAGCTGTTGATTAGCGACTTAATTTCGGTCGTTGATTTATCAATGAGAAAAGTATAAGAGGAGGCTTGAGGGTCACTTGGAGAACACACCAACAGATCAAGATTTCGATTTTCTGGGGCTGGGTTTTCTGAGAAAGTTGAGAGAGTGATCAGAGTTGCAGTTGAGGCGAGTGAATACAGAAGCATAGAGGTAGAGGTAGCACCGAGAGGATCAGTGCAGTAGTCGGAGAAAGGGACGCAAAAGCAGCCAAGGGTTCACGCAGAGGTAGCCAGGAGCTGTGCAGTGCCTTAGAGGGCTATTGTGGGTGATGCAGTGGGCTAGAGGGATGACGCAAGCCAAGCCAGAGTGATGTTGGGATAATTTTGGGCTAGAGAGAGGTTGGCGCTAGGGTTTCGTGGGGCAGATTGGCGCTGTGGAGCTGCCCGAATGTTTATCCAAGGTTTTAGCTGGAATATGTGCTTCGGAGTAGGGAGGTACTACTGCCAAGATTTTACTTTGTTGGGTGAGCTGGATTTGGCACTTAGATTGTATTTTGAAACTGCTTAATAAATCAAATGCTTAGAGAGCTGCACCAATTTTCTTGAATTGGGTTTTTTCGGGACCATTAGTCCAAAAACAATGGTGTCACTTGTGTACTTGTTTCCATTTCCTTCAGTTGATGATATGTAATGTGTTGAGCATGTACTTGTATTTATTTCTAGTATTTATATGGTAAATAACTTGTTAATTAATAGAACAAGTAGGTAGGAATAAATTAGTAAAGTGCATGAAGGGTTTCTAATGTATCAGACTTAGAAATTCCAACATGGTATCAGAGCGTGGTTGCATATCACGGGAGAACTGAGGACATCAACCGAGCAAGAGCAACTACAACAAAAAACAACTGTCTTGAGTGACAGAAGCTGTTCCTAGCCAAGTAGCAGCAAGGAAGGGGTGACATAGTGCTTGTGTCATCAAGATTGAGCCAAAAAGAGGTTGCGCAGAGGCTGAGGGAGGAAAAGATAGGTTCACACAGAGGCCAAGAGTGTTGATGCAGTTGGTTGAGGAAGTTGATTTGCTGGTACCGGGATTGCGCAGAGCCTAGGAGCTCTAACCTTCAGTTTGCTGGGGTTTAGGAGGTTGTGGGTAAGTTGCAGAGTGGAGCTGGTGGGGTACTGTAGTCAGAATAGTACCTAACAAGGCAAGGCCAAGGAGGAGGGAGTTGCTACGGAGGGTTTCTAGCCGAGAAATCTGGATCAGTGGTGTAGCTACACAAACGATTAGAGTGGGGGCATCTCGACATTGGCAAAAGGGTTTCCAGGAAGGAAATCGAGGCTCATAGGGAGTCAGATCGAAAGCTTCTAGGAGGGAAGTAGAGGAGCAACGAAATGGCACTAAACGGAGTAAGAGACTAGGACAGACTAGACGAAGCCTCAAACTTTGTAGTCTGGAAGGCCAAAATCTTATTTGTACTTGATAGAAATCATGTCAAGTACTTTGCCTTGAAGACGATAGTGGTCCAGGTTGACCTGACTAATAACAATAGGTACGAGGATGCAATAGCGAGGGCTAAGAGTATCATCTTTGATGGTGTCAAGGATCATATAGTACCACATATTGCTAAGAAGAACACGACACATGAGATGTGGGAGGCCTTGACCAAGTTGTACCAGCATACTTCCATGCAGAGGAAGATGCTACTAGAAAATCAGTTGTGATCATACCAGATGCAAAAGGGAGAACAAAGCCACCCATTCCTCGGTCGATTGAAGGAGATCCGCGATCAACTTACTTCCATAGGGGCAATGTTGGATCCAGAATTGATGGTGAGAACGACCCTGAACGCAGTCTCAAAAGACTGGGAGGTGTTTGTCCAAAGCATACTGGGCAGGGCGACCCTTCCAGGTTGGGAGGAAATGTGGGTTGCTCTTCGCCAAGAAGAGATCAGAAGGCTAAGCAAGGCCGGAAGCAACGACAAGGGGATCAGAATCAAGGAGGAGGAGGATGTTGCCCTAGCATCTGAGGGAAAGAAGGAGAAATAGAAGAAGGACCTCTCTAAGGTCAAATTCTTCCACTGTGGGGAGCTAGGTCATTATGTGACCCAATGTCCAAGGAAGAAGAGTAAGGGAAAGGCCTCCGAGACCAAGGCAGCGCCATCAAGGGCAGCGAAGGAAGTGGAGACAGACAATGACTGTGCCACGAGTGCACACACACCACTTGAGCAGAAGTGGGGAGACATCGCGCTGTAGTTAGGCGGACTATAGGCGATGAGGGGTAGGATCCTGGAGGTACCAACTTATTGGATTAGACCTTGCTACGGGAGCCTCGAAGAGGAGTAGCAATACTGACAATGTTAGTAGAGACGGATGCAGATGGAGCGATAAAGGGAGCTATAGTGCGGGATTCCTAGGACAACATGAGCCTAGCAGGCTGCAACCGTGCGAGAGGCACGAGAGTGTTGAACTAGTGCAGGATGGCACAAAGAAGTGTGCAACAGTGAGAGATGCATGGTGTTGTTGCAGTAGCGCGGAGGTTAGAGAGGGAGCACCTGTCAATGATAGAGGGAGCTTCAACATTAGGAGTGTTTCTAGCCTGATGGAGATGTTAGAGTTGGGAGATCAGTTACTTACTTCTCACTGATTGAGTTGCAGTGCAACAGTTAGTAGTGGTAGTGCTATGGGCAGCACGATGCAACATGATGAGAGGGGTTGTAGTGCAAATGCAACAGTGGCAGTGGTAGGGCCATGGGTAGCAGCTCAGATGCAGAGGGAGTTGCAGTATGGATGCATCAGTGGCAGTGGCAGGACCATGGGTAGCAGTACAGGATGCAACAGTGTAGATGACGGGCAGAAGGCCTAGTATTAGCACAAGGACCGATGCCGGATGATCAGGGTGATACTCAATGAGGAGTATTACTATAGGATAATCCTTGTTAGGAGGGAGTGTTGATTTTGGGTAGCATCATATGTGCTCTAGCTACGAAAATTGGTGGAGAGGCTAAGGCACATGAGATCTCCAATACCCAGAAAGGGTTTGGGCAAATTCTAAACAGTTTGAGAGATATTAAAATAATTAATATGTTTAATGGAGTCCCTAAGTCTAAACCTAGGGAATATAAAATATTAATGTGAATTAATATAAAATTGTGTTAGAATGGTCCAAAAGTCATGGATCATACCAGATCTAATCTTAGCCGTTGATTAGGAACTTAATCTCGACCGTTGATTTGTCAACGAGAAAAGTATAAGAGGAGGCTTGAGGGTCACTTGGAGAACACACCATGAAATCAAGATTTCGACTTTCTAGGGTTGGGTTCGTTGAGAAAGTTGAGAGTGATCAGAGTTGCAACTAAGGGGTAGTGAATATAGAAGCAGAAAGGCAGAGATAGCACCGGGAGGATTAGCACATTAGTCGGAGAGAGGGAAGCAAAAGCAACCAAGGGTTCACGTAGAGCCAGGCAGGGCTCACGCAGAGGCAGCCAGGAGCTACACAGTGCCTTAGAAGGCTAGCGTGGGTGACGCAGAGGGCTAGAGGGCTAACATAGTGCCTCTAGAGGCTTACGCAGGCCAAGCCATAGTGATGTTGGGCTAGAGAGAGGCGGATGCCATCCCTAGAGGCTGATGTTGGGGTTTCGTGGGGCAGATTGGAGCTGTGGAACTGCCAGAGTGTTTATCTGGGGTTTCATCTGGAATATCTGCTTCCGAGTAGGGAGGTACTACTGCCGAGATTATTCTCTGTTGGGTGAGTCGAATTTGGCACCCAGATTGTATTCTGAAACTGCTTAATAAATCAAACCCTCATATAGCTGCATCGATTTTCCCGCATTGGGTTTTTCCTGGGACATTAATCCAAAAGCAATGGTGTCACTTGTGTGCTTGTTTCTATTTTCTTTCAGTTGATGATCTGTAATGTGTTGAGCATGTACTTGTATTTATTTCCAGTATTTACATGGTAAATAACTTGTTGATTAACAGAACAAGTAGGTAGGAATAAATCGGTAAAGTGCATGAAGGGTTTCTAATGTGTCAGACTTAGAAATTTCGACACTTATCAAATTCTAAGACATAAGATTCATCTTGATTATGCAAAGGGATTTGCATTGAATGGCTTTCTATCTCGATTGCCATACTCAAAGTGCCTTACAATAAATGTTGAGTGGGTAGGAGGTGCCCTTAAGATGATAACACCTTGGCCATGTGCAAGTCTTAGCTCCATTGTAAAATTTTGGGTTGGTTGATTAATGAAGGGTAGGACAAGGCTTTTTGTTAATTTTTCTTAGAGCTACATTGTTCTTTACTTTAGATAATTGCATTTAATTATGTTTACCCCATAATTTTTAAACATCCCTAACAATTATATAGAAAGAACAATGGCATCACCTTTGCAGTGGAATATAAAAGAACATAAGAAGAAAAACACGCACAGGGGACAGCGAGATTTTGGTTAGAGATTGGGGAAAAACCGCACAAAGGGGAAAACGCTTCCAGATCCTTCTTCTTCTATTAGATTTCCATTGAAAAATCGACAGAGGTACAAATACCAAAAGGATTCCTAGAGTTTATATATGACTTGTTCATCACTTCAGTTGTGAGCATGGTTCATTGTTAATGATACATCATACTGCATAATGCTAATATCAATATTGCTCTAGAGCCAGGATTGATGTTGCTCTTTGTCGAAGCCAAATAAAAAATAGAATTGTTGTTGAATCATGGATAACTCTGAGTGGGCATGACCATACATAATACCAATGAAGCCACACATATATATATACCACATCATAGTAATGCTGAGACTATCCAATAATAAAGTGGTCGAGAATATAGTTTGAAATTGTCTTTCAAACCATACATACATTGTCTTGATTAAACTGAAGCTTGCATTGCCATATATGTCGTTGTCATAAGGTCGTTGTCATACATTGCTAAGCATATAGTTATGAATCATAGTTTAATTTCATATTGCTGTCTTTCATACACAATGACATACTGTTGTTTGTGATGCATATGTTGTTGTTTGCCATACATGAAGTCATACGATTGCCTTCCATACAAAGCCACATTCCAACGAGCCATACGAGCTTTCCATACATAATGACATACTATTGTCTGCTATACATGATGGCTGCTATACATAATGTGTCTTCCATACAAAGTCATAGTGCAATGATCCATACGATCTTGCTTGCCGTCCTATACATGATGTTTGTCATACATAATGTCATATGGTTGTCTGCCATATAAAGTCACAGTCCATCAAGCCATATGAGCCCGGCTACCATGTTATACATGATGTCTGTGATACATAATGTCATATGGTTGTTTGGCATATAAAGCAACCATACAACGAGCGATATAAGCCGTAACAAGTATATAAACCATAGCTTTGAATCACATATGATGAATGCAATATGGAAGACAAAGCAATCCATTTATTTAGATAGTGAGCTTTAGAAATCAGATATGCGGATGTCCACAAATGCAAGCTACAAGAAACCGAGCATCTGTGATAGAAGCACCGAGCCATAGACAAGCGATGTGATGTCATATGAGGTCATAACCATGCGATGCCAATAATAGAGATGCACATGAATGATGCCATACTTGGCGGAGCTAATTCAAAAATGTGTTATCGAAACAAAGATATGATAAGTCAGAAAAGTATGTGTTAAAATTGGCAACTAGGGCGAAACTCCATGTGGGTCTTCTTATTTATGGCAGATGATATTTTTCTTGGATTCCTCTCGTCGAGAGGTGTAGGATTGATCTAAAGATCATCTGATTCCGACATGTATTCAATGTTCATGGAGATATGAATTTATTTATGTTATTGACCAACAACCAAATTACCCCAACTTATCCTTAATGTTTTATGATAAATGGAAGAGGTCTTCAAGTCATTTTTCACACACTTCTTGTAAGATCTCTCTCCACTTGTTTGGGTTTGGTGGCTAGAGAGATCAAGAGGGAGAAGCCCTAGCCACAATCTTATGAGGAGACGTTTTTGCAGGTAAGAGGAGATCTATACGCTGTCAAGAGGGAGTCATATTTGCAGCTCAACGAGGAAGCCTAGCTACTGTCCAAAGGGGGAGACCTAATGTAATATCCCCAACCCAGAATATTCCTTAAACCCTAGCAAAGTCTCAACCAGAAAAATGTACAAGTGGTATAGTAGCCGAGAAAATCACAGAGATATAATAACAGTAGTGAAACAACAATAGTGTATATATGAAATATAAACAGATACTCAAGAAATGCAGCGAGGAATACTAAGCCATGTTATTATACTAAGTAGAAAAATGAGTACAGGAGGTCATCAGGGAGAGGACACCTGAACTTGCACAAGGCAAGTGAAGAAATACACTCAGAATAGCAAAGAATGGCCCCTCTCTGAATTGCGTCCAAGCTGCTGGAGAACTGTCGTGCTGCTATTGCTGGTATAAATCAAATGAAGGGTTGGGGCTGCTCCCATCCTCAGAAAAGGCTGAAACTCTGGAATCAGACTCTACTCAAGAAACCTAGAAAAGCCCAGAAAGCTTTTCTGAAATGGCCGACCCCCGAAAATCACCCCGTTGGGGTTCTGCGCAGTCCCTCAATGCTCTGCGCTGCCACTGAATGAAACCCTCTGGAAATTTGCCTAAAACCCCTGCCAAAACTCTCCAATATGCAAGGGCTGATCCCCTGCTCTATCTCTTAGTACAAATCCTCCTGCAAACCCTCAATCCGGCCTTCTGCCAGAAGAACTGCGTCCCTCTCTCAGTGCTGCGTAGTCCTCCAAAAACGCTGATGAAACTGTTGTAAAAATGTGGAAAAAACTACTGCTGAAATGCCAATGGAAATACCTTGCCCGAGTAGGCACTCGAAGTCCCTCGGGGCTAAGGGTGAGATCTCCGAATGGAGACACTCAATGCACTAAACAGTGCTGCAGACTAGCTAAACAACCAGCGTGCTCTAAGTCAAAATGACTATCACAAATGCTCATAACTGAATGATCAAAATGAGGGGGCTTCTCTCTCTTTTATAGCCTTTGCCTCTCTCAATCCCAAGGCTCACCTCCTCCTGCGTGATTCCCCTCTTGCCACGTGCTTCTTCCCTCTTGCGCAGTCCCTCCATGTGTCTGCGTGGGTTCCATTTCTGCGTCCCCCTTTGGCCCCCTTGGCTCCCCTTTAAGTCACAACGTTGTGCTACTAGGAAGCTAAGTTGCACGAAACGCAGGGGGAGGGGTCGTTTCCGTACGGAAACGAAACGGAAACGCGTTTCCACGCCGTATGGGCCCCGTTTCCCACAAAATAACACTTGTTTTTTAATTTTTTTTTTTTCTAATTAATTTTTAATTTTTTTTAGGGTTTCTAATCACTTCTAGAAACCATTTCTAAAGTTATAAAATAGCAATGCCTCTCATTCTCTCATCA